>JXCR01145214.1:39068-64381 GCA_002079205.1 Phalaenopsis hybrid cultivar | reverse complement strand
GGGCAGGAATTCAAGCTCAAAATTGAATTGCCATGGTGGATTTGAGAGGGGGAAGTGGATTGGAATGTGCTAAGGGTCTCTCAAGGAAGCTTTCAGAGGAGTTTGAAAGGACTTAGTAAAATTCTTTTTACCACACCCCTCCATGGCCGTGAGGGGTAGATTTTATAGAAATTAGCCAATGGGGAGCTTAGCTGGCCAATTGAGAGCTTAGCCCCACTGCTTAGGTANCCATTTTGGGTTCTTATGTATTGGTTTTAGCAAGGGTATTGTGAGGATATTGTGTACCCTAACTCCAAACCAACACCCAGGGTCAATCCTAAGGCCAAGTAGTCCTATAGGAACTCTTCTTGAATTCTCTCATAATGATCTTACCTACTATATGCTAGAGGTTAAGATTAATATGTGGAACTTCAAGTTGAGTAAAGAGAGTTTTGAATTTCTAATGGCGGGGGTACCTTTTCTAGTTTTCTAAGATTAGTTCAATAGGAAAGTCCTATGGCTAGACCTAGGATACTAAAGAAGTTTCTAGACCTCAACCAAAAATGAGGTCAACAATACATTAGGATGAAAGAAATTATGGAGAGGTGGCGACAGAAAATTGGAATAGTGAAAACATCAAGTATTACTTAGCATCAGAAAATAAGTGACATAACATGTTGTGAAGATAGGAAAAAAAATCAGACAATACATAGCATCATAAAATAACAAAAGCTGTTGTAATAACAATACATAAGTGACAAGTCTAATGAAAGATTAGCACAAAGCGGAGTCATTCTTCAACTATAACACTTAAATACTCAATGAGCATCTCGCGCCACAGTGCAATGAACATTTCCCTACGAGTAGGGTCCTTGAGCTTTTGAACACATTTTGCCTGAAAATGCATATTGACTGCTACTTCTGGAATAGTATCTAAAATGGCCAGGCAGTCCCAAATTGTACTGTCAGGAGGAGTCGGAGTTGTGAAAGCTGCAATTAGTGCAGCAAATGAGCCTTTAACAAAAATGTCATTCTCTTTCTTCCTCCTCGCAAGTCTGGGTCTTTTGGACATGGAATTAGACTCATCCATCTCTTTTTGGTTAATGCTAGGAATCTTCATCAGCTATAACCTGTTCAGGTGGCAAGCCATTTGACATTCCTGTAAATCCCATCTCGCTTGGGTTTGTTGCGTGGTTCCCAGTCGCGACAACCCCCTTAAACATGATGTCATGTTTTGCCTCNTAGAGGTTAAGATCAATATGTGGAATTTTAAGTTGAGTAAAAAGAAGAGTTTTGAATTTCTAGTGGTAGGGTACCTCTTANGAAGAGTTTTGAATTTCTAATGGTGGGGTACCTCTTCTAATTTTCTAAGACTGGTCAATAGGAAAGTCCTATGGCTAGACCTAGGCTACTAAAGAAGTTTTCTAGACCTCAACCAAAAGTGAGGTCAACAAATGGACCCCCAATAGGTGTGGTGTGCTGGGCAAGCACACCGCACGTATTGGTGTTGACCGACAAGATCAACAAGATCAATATATATATATTTCTAAGTCATCAGACCTAGAAAAAAAGTGGATTTGCGTATAATATTTGTTTCCCTGGAGATTTTTTTTAGGGATCAACATGTAAGGGTTGATCTCAAAATAGGAATTCAAGATACAAATATCGATGTCACAGGAAAGTCAGACATTTGAAACTGACTTTCAATAAAAGAAATCAGAAATATATGACTGATCTTAAAAGTAAGGATTGAAATTATTGGATCAATTATGAATCAANTTTTGTCAAAGATGGTCAAATTGACCAAATTGGACCAAGGTGTAGTTATACAAAATGAAATTGGGAATATTTCGGATTTATTGGGATTTATTAAGAATTTTTTAGAATTTTTGGAATTTTTAGATTTTTAAGTCATGGAGTGGCATTTTGGTAATTTGGCCATTTTGTCAGTTTTGGCAAATTTTGATGTATTCAAAGTGTTTGGAATGAGTTTTGATCAATTTAGGTATTTTGGCAAAATTTGTGAATTTTGGCCAAATTTGGGTCCCGAGGGCAGTTAGGTAATTTGGAGGTGCCTAGGGGCAAAAGACCAAGTTAGGCATTTCATGTAGAATTGGATAGATATCCATTCTAAATGAACCATGGATCAATGAAATCTTCATTTTGGGTCCTCATGTATTGGTTTTAATTAGTGTATTGTGAGGATATTGTGTATTCTAACTCCAAACCAACACCTAGGGTCAATCCTAAGGCCAAGCATCCTATAGGAACTCCTCTTGAATCCTCTCACAATGATCTTACCTATTAAATGCTAGAAGTTAAGATCAATATGTGAAACTACAAGTTGAGTAAAGAGAAAGGCTTTGAATTTCTAATGGTGGGGTACCTCTTCTAATTTTCTAAGACTAGTCAATTGGAAAGTCCTGTGGCTAGACCTAGGCTACTAAAGAAGTTTTCTAGACCTCAATCAAAAGTGAGGTCAACAAAACCCCATGAGGAGGAAAGTAATTGATCCGTGAATATTTTGAACAGGATTTCAATCGCATGTTGTTCTTGAAGTTGTGGTTCGCATTTCATGCTTAAATTCCTCCAGCGCAGAATGTAATTGACCAAAGGAAAATATGTTGAGATTTTCATACGTATTTTATACTTATTTGGATGATATTGCACTTTAAAGAATGGTTTTTTTAATGTTTTGTTGCAGGTATGATGAATTATGGTCATTGGAGCAAAAAGATGCAAGAAAGAGTGAATTTGGAGCGAAAAGGAAAAAAATACAAAGTTTTGAGCTTGGGCACCGACGACGAGCCCAACGGCGCCGACAACAAGAATTTCCCAAGACTCCAGATCAAATAATTTAGAAGGCCCGTCAACGGTGCCCTCGAGGCCACTGACGGCAAGATCGGCGGTTGTTTCAACACATGCATTGAATGTGGACGATTTTTGGAGGGATGCATGTACAACTCCTTGGAAAACTCTTCTACAACTTTAAAAGAAGATTTTGGCCAAAAATGAAGAGACTTTTGGAGGCTCGGAGGCTCTGGAGGTTAGAGAGGTTCCAATAGTGTGTAGAGAATTTAATTTAGGGTTAGAGTGTGAGGAATTCCTTTAAAGATTGTAAAAGTGGAGGGAAAATCTTCAATTAGCCCTTGGAAGTTGGCTGCAAATAAATAGGAAAATAAAATTATCGGGCGTAGAATTGGAGATTTTAGAGGGACAGACTAAAATCCTCAATTTGGTCCTATCGTTTGGGTACTGAAGTGTAGATGTTTGCCCTCAGGCGAGGGGAACGTGGGAGCTTCGAAGTGAGAGCCGGTATCCTCCCAGCCTAGTCGCAGAGTCAGTAACCAAGCATAGGATTAGTCAATGTTCTTTATGCCTGAATCAAAGGGTAAAGAATAGGTATGCTCCTATTTGGCACAATCCAATTTGAACTGATTCACTTTATCCATTCATTTTAATTTCTTGACAAGGAGAAGGATGCTTTCTTATATATTGAATTTCACAATAGAAACTTTATTAGTAGAATTAGTTATTTAATGGTTATTAAAATTACATATTTATTTTAATTGCCTATCAGTGACATATAAGCAATTTTAACTATGATTTTGTGATTAAGTATTGATTTTCTAAAATCTTAGTTTGTAGCCTCTAATATTACTCCCTGTGGGATTGATATCTAGGACTCCATTAGAGCCCTGTATTACTTGAGTGATACGTATACTTGCGTTGATAAGTGTGACTTTACAATTATTGAATTATTATATATACATTTTTATCGAATCTATAACTGTTATCAAGTTTTTGGTGTCGTTACCGAGGAATTAAATCTTCTAGCAACAGTATTAAATTCTTGTATTTTTAAGCATATATAAAGTTGCTATTAATTTTTTGGCCCTGTTGCTGGGGAGAAAACAAGAATCATAATTAGAATAATGGAGAAATTAGAAATATTAGAAAATTTTTACTGGAATTTGATTGGAAACTGACAATTGGACCTGAAAATCTTATAGTACCTGAAATTAGATTTGGACAATTGTATGCGTAAATTTGGACCTGAAAATCTTATACCCTACAATTCAGAATTAGAATGCACTGTTAGAAGAAATAGATGACTTAGAAGATAACCTAGAAATCCTGACACAATGGAAAATAACGTAAACAATCAAGGAATAGAAAATGAACACCAACCTAGACCCCTATGAGATTATGCAAATTCTACAGCTGATGAAATTCACTTATCTATCCAAAATCCTAATGTTGTTGCTAATTCATTTGAGCTTAAACATGTTATTATCCAAATGGTACAAAATAATCAATTCAGAGGTACATCAAATGAAGATCCTAATTTACACCTCGCTAGTTTTTTAGAATTTTTTGCTACCTTTAAATATGACAGAGTTTCAAACAATGTTGTTAAACTTAGAGTTTTTCCTTTTTCACTTATGGATAAGGCTAAGATGTGGTTAAATTCATTAGCACTTGGATCTATTAGAATTTGGGGAGAACTTTCACAGAAATTTCTATCCAAATATTTCCCTCCATCTAAGACTGTTAAACTTAGAAATTATATAACATCGTTCTGTCAGATTGGTGGAGAGTCAATATATGAAGCTTGGGAGAGATTTAAAGATCTTCTTAGAAAGTGCCCTCATCATTCATTACCAGATTGGTTGATAATTAAAACTTTTTATAATGGATTAGTGGGATCACTTAGATCGATTATAGATGTTGCGGCTGGTGGTTCTTTAATGTCAAAACCTTTTGATGAAGCTTATTCGTTAATAAAAGAGATGACTACCAACAATTTTCAATGGATCTCTGAAAGGGTATTCCTAAAAGAGTAGCTAGTGTCCATGATTCTGATGCAATATCTATGCTAGCTTCTTAGATTGCTGTAATATTTAGCTAGTATCCATGATTCTGCTGCAATATCTATGTTAGCTTTGCAGATTGCTGCAATATCAAAAGTATCCATGATTCTAATGCAATATCTATGTTTGCTTCGCAGATTGTTGCAATATCAAAGAATTTAGATCATTATGGAATGAATTATTCTCCAACACCTACTATGATGGAAGAGAATTCATCTGGGCAAATTGTGAATGTTCAACCTTCGTATGAGACTTTAAATTCTATTAATAATAGACCCAACAACCCTTATTCGAACTATTACAACCTAGGTTGGAAGAATCATCCTAATTTTAATTGGAATAACAATTCTACTACAAATCAACAATGGGCGAACAACCTAGTGAATTCTTAGAAAATTCATCCAACCAAGGAAATGTTAATTATAGACCTTCTTATCCTCCAGGATTTAAAAGTAACACTCAATTTAAGGAAAATAAGTTGTCTATGGAAGAGATGATATTAAACATGGGTCAATAATTGAAGAATCAAGGAAATCAATTACAAAGTCAAGGAAATCAGTTACAAAATCAAGGAACTGCTATTAAGAATATTGAAAATCGGGCATATCGCTACTGCGCTTAGTAACCGAACATTGGAAACTTTTTCTAGTACTGTGGAACCAAATCCTAAAGATTAAGGAAAAGAAGAAATAAAAGCAATACAATTACGAAGTGGAAAAGAATTGGAAACAAGAGTGCAGAAAGAAACTAAAACTGAAAAAGAGAAAGTGGATACATAAAAAGAAAAGGATCATGAATAGCCAGATTTAGAATATTTACTTACACCAATGAAAATTACTGTGGAGAAACCTCCACCACCGTTTCCTCAAAGATTGAAGCAACACAAATAGAATAAAAAATTTTCCAAGTTATTAGAAATTATTAAGAAATTAACGGTAAATATTCCCTTCGTAGAAGCATTAGAGAAAATGCCCATTTATGTGAAGTTTATGAAGGATATTTTGAACAAGAAAAGGAAGTTCACCAATAATGAGACTGCTGCACTTAGCGAAGAGTGTAGTGCAATTATTCAGAAAAAAGCTTCCTGAAAAATTAAAAGACCCAGGTTGTTTCACTATACCATGTGCTATCGGTGGAAAATTCTATGGATGAGCTTTATGTTATTTGGGAGCTAACATTAATCTTATGGCTCTATAAATCTTCAAAAGATTAGGATTTGGAGAAGTTTCACCTACTTCTGTAACTCTTCAGTTAGGGAATCGTTCAGTTACTTATCCTAAGAGAGTTATAGAAGATGTGTTAGTAAAAGTCGATAAATTTATCTTTCGTGTGGATTTCATTGTTTTAGATATGGAGAAAGATAAAGAAATACCTATAATTTTAGGGAGAATGTTTTTAGCAACTGGAAAAGCTATGATATATGTTTAAAAGGGAGAATTAACTATGAGAGTTAACAATCAAGAAGTGACTTTTAACATTGCAAAATCTATGGAATACCCTGTGTTGAAAGAGATAATGAATGTTTTTGCATGGAAATTAGTGAACATCTATTGAACAAACATTTTAAAGAACATTTTGAAGAGAAAGAACAATTTGAAGATAGTGATGAAGTTATTTTGGAAAAAATAGAAAATGAAGAATTAGATTATGTTCAGAGAAGATTTAAGATGCTGGATATTACAGAAAATGCTGATAAGAATCTAGTTCCATCATTTATAAAATCACCTGAACTTGAGTTGAAAATATTGCCTAACCAGTTAAAGTATANTGTTGTACAACAACCATTGTGAGAAGGATGCACTTTGCAAACAGAGTTAAAGGTCACTCTGAGAATGCTGATTATCAAATTTGATTTCAACATGTCCAGTTAATGTTTTAATCAGACAACAACATTATTAAAGAGACAAACTCTGCAGATAATTTAGTTCTAGAAGATTTTTACATAACTAAAAATTTAGTAGCAAAGTTGGAGCTACTATCTGAAAAGTTATATTACTGCGTCAATTGATATATGTTATATTTTAGAGAAGCTGCACACAAGATGAAATACAGATTTTACGGTGATGATTGGTTCAAACCAAGGGGGAGAAAGAGTAAACATCAAAATAATATTTTCTTACAAACGACTCTTTTATTTTCCTCTCATTCTACAATTCCAACGACTGTTAGCTTCTATGCGCACAACTCCTCACATGATATGTCATAATATTGTATCTATTAGTGTTAATGCAATGACTCATCCCTCAACTGGTGAAGCTTAGAAATGCTTCAACCATAGTTATCCAGATTTTGCAGCAAAATCACACAACATTAGACTTGACTTATGTGCAGATGGGTTCACACATTATAGTCATGCTACGACACCCTATTCATGTTGGCCAATTATTATCACGTTATATAATTTTCCCTTTGATATGTGTATAATTGTGTCGTTCTTATTTCTGACGTTAATCATATTATGTCCACATAGCCCGAAGGAAAAAATTGACATGTAGTTACAGTTTATTATAGATGAGTTATAGGTACTGTGGGAAACTTGCTTGTTGACTTACGATATTGAAACGAAATAACACTTTCACCTTAGAGCTGCTCTTATGTAGATGATTAATGATATCCCGACTTATGGGATGCTATCTGGTTGGAGCACACTCGGAAAATTGGCTTGTCCCTACTGCATGAACATGTATAAAGCATTAACTTTAAAGCATGTAAAAAAAATTCATGTTATCGAGGATTTTTAGAACTTAATCACCCGTTTTGGAGGAATAAATATGCATTTTTCATAAAAAGTGTTGAAAGATCAAGTCCACCCCCAAGAATTAGTGGAAGTGATATATTACAGATGATCAGTGAAGTACCAAAGATCACTGAGAGATCGAAATTAACCTCAAGTCATCTCCCAGTTATGACGTTATACATAATTAGATGAAACAAAGTATTTTTTGGGATCTTCCATACTGGAAAACCAATCCGATTAGATATAATTTGGATGGTATACATATTGAGAATAATTTTTTTGATAATATATTTAATATTGTTCTAGATATCAATGGAATAACAAAGGACAACTTCAAAGCAAGATTGGTCTGAAAGAGTTTTGTAAGAGGAGGGGTTTAGAACTGTAAAAGACAAATGCTGGTAAAATAATAAAGCTCAAAGCTATGTATAATCTAACATCAGATCAATGAAAATCAATCTTTGAGTGATTGCATTCTTTGAAGTTTTCAAGTGGTTGTGCCTCTAACATAGGCTGATATGCTGATTTGTGGATGAGGAAAATATCTTGTATGAAGTGTCACAATTGCAATAATTTCATGCAGTGCTTATTACCTATCGTATTTAATGCCTTGCAAAAACCGGTACTTGATTCGTTGATCAAAATCAGTACATTCTTCAAGGAGTTCTANTTGTATGAAGTGTCACAATTGCAATAATTTCATGCAGTGCTTATTACCTATCGTATTTAATGCCTTGCAAAAGCCGGTACTTGATTCGTTGATCAAAATCAGTACATTCTTCAAAGAGTTCTGCAAAGGCACTTTGAATATGAATTCTCTGTCAAGACTTGACGCGAGTATTCCTTTGTTGATGTGCAAGCTTGAATAGAAATTTCCTCCACGGTTTTTTGACTTAATAGAATATTTGCCCATTCATATGTGTCATGAGACTATATTGGTGGGACTAGTACATTACATGTGGATGTATTATTTTGAGAGATATGTATTTTATTTTAGAGTGAACTGCAACCTTATTTTATCTAAAATAACTAAATTGTAAATATTTCTGAATAAAATAAAAATATTGCTAAGAATAAAACACGTCTAGAGGGTTCAATATGTGAGACATATCTATTATAAAAGATAATTACTTTCTTTTCTATCACTTCGATCAAGGGCAACATACATATGAAACTTTTAGTTAGATGCCTTTGTAAAAATAATTATCGGTATTCCAGATATCTGATGTACCATTTGGTAGGCATGTTATGCACCACTTAAATGATAGAGTGCTTCGAGCAACTACTTCGTATGTTCTACTAAACTGCGACGAAGTACAACCATTCGTAGAATAAGACTAAATCTAATTAAATATTCTTATGGNTAATTATCGGTATTCCAGATATCTGATGTACCATTTGGTAGGCATGTTATGCACCACTTAAATGATAGAGTGTTTCGAGCAACTACTTTGTATGTTCTACTAAACTGCGACGAAGTACAACCATTCGTACAATAAGACTAAATCTAATTAAATATTCTTATAANAAGTCCTATGGCTAGACCTAGGCTACTAAAGAAGTTTTCTAGACCTCAACCAAAAGTGAGGTCAACAATCTTGTAATTTGGTAAAGTGAAGTGAGTTTCTACCAATTAAGCCCATTTTTTATTACAATTAAATATTTTAAGAAAATTAGGGTTTGCTCAAAATAGTAATGTTTTGATTTTTAAAAATCTTGAAATTATTTCCTAAGACTACTCTGGTCATAGGGAACTCATATGCATTTTTGTAGAATTTTCTAAGCCACATATAATTTTTTATAATTATTTGAATAGAAAATTCATAAAAATTTAGAAAAATAAGATCTCTGTCTAGAGATCTCCTTTGTCTTTGGAAAAATGTTTAAATTGTACACTTAGACAGAGGCTACAACATATAAAAATTTAGGGTCAAGGTGATAATCTACTATGAATGGAGAATTGAAAAACCCCTAACCCTAATTTATTTTTTAAAAATAATTTATGCATCAAATTAATGTGAAAATAATTCCACATGATTCTCCTCTGTTCACTGAGCAAGCGGGTATTTTTATTTTATTTTTATGAATTTTTTACAAAAAGATATGGATTTTTTAAGTTTAGGAGCTATTTTTTGAATTTATTAAATATCCTATTTATTTATTCAAACGCGGGCTGACTGGATCATCGGATCCATCGAAAAGCCACGCGGCGCGCTCCTATTCGACGCCGCCATCTCACTCAGCTGCCACGCGGCCCGCTTTATCATCCCGGATGATCATCCGACTTGATCTCCGCCGTTCATCTAATACACGCGAGAATGGACGGCATCCGTTCATCGTCCCCGATGGCCTTAATCGAGAGCCGTCCATTTTAAAACATTAATATCTCTCTCATTTCTTAATGGATTTTGATGATTTTTTTTTAAAGTGTTCGTCTTGAAGAGACGAATACATCTATATGGTAAACATGCTATGAAATTAAGCCATTGTAAATGTAGAGCTCGCGAAGGCTCGGGAAAGTAAATGAGTTATACCTTTGCTCCGAGAGGTTTAGCCTCAATCAGAGATTCTTCAGACCTTTGTTAGATCCTAAAAAGCTTAGGGATGAAGTCTCTGGCTGTGGTATAAAGCTTATGTATGTTTTTGACCATAGCTTGGTTGAGAGCTATGGTAGAGGCTATTTCAGAGGGGGAATTGATGGGGGTTTGGCTTCTTTCGCGAGGGGGAATTGATGGGGGTTTGGCTTCTTTCACTGTTGTGAAGGTGTAGGGCCAATCTATTCGGAATTTGGTGCTGGGGGTTTGGCTTCTTTCACTGTTGTGAAGGTGTAGGGCCAATATATTGGGAGTTTGGTGCTGTGTATGTTGGGATTGGAATTTGTCCTGGTTTCGGGCAGAAATTCAAACCCAAAATTGGATTGCAATGGTGAAATTGAGAGAGGGAAGTGAATTGGGATGTGTTAAAGAACTCTTAGAGAAGCTCTCTGAAGAATTTGGTAAGCTTTAGTAAAAAAATTTTTACCACACCACTATTCATGGCCATGGGGTGGATTTTATAGAAACTAGCCAATGGGATGCTTGGCTGGCCAATTGAGAGGTTAGCCCCACTGCTTAGGTGTCAAGCAGAGGAGCTCTCAGCTCAATTTGGGCTGAGGTGGCCTATTGGCATGAATTTGAGTCTTGGCCATGTAGGTGCTCACAATTTTTTGTGTTTTAGCTTGGGTTAAGGTGGCTAACCAATTTGAATCATGGTTAAAGCTTATGATGCTCAGTAAAAATGGCACCATAGGGTATGGACATGTGGTATGGAAAGTACATTGATTTAACCTCTGGTTAAAGCTTATGATGCTCAGTAAAAATGGCACCATAGGGTATGGACATGTGGTATGGCATAGTAAAAATGGCACCATAGGGTATGGACATGTGGTATGACAAGTACATTGATTTAACCTCTTCATTATCCCTTTAAGAATTTTTCTCAAAACTTCACCCATGAGATAAATATCAAGCCTAACCATGGGTTGATGGANTAATTTTTCTGATTTCATGCGTAAAAATGACATGCTTCACTTTTTTTGCTTTTGTTTTTCTGTCTTATATTACATATTAATCATGCTTACTAGTTCTATTTTTTTTTTCCGCCTGCAAATAGCAGGTTCTCAGCTTCCATAGTGACCTCATGTTCAAGGAACTTTGGGGAACACATATCAAAGGCTAAAGAAGGCCATCATCAACGGCAGTGGCAGGTATGACACTCCTGCAGGAAACCCATTCTGTAAGATGACAGAGGGAGTTAGAGGGGCTGCACTCCACGATTGAGGTTTGATCCCCCACACGAAACACTACCAGAGGCTGGTAAGATTATCTACAAATTTAGAAGCATACATATTTATGTAATTTTTTTACTCCTATATTTATCTGATCTTGTATACAGGCCAAGGGGCTTGATAGAGAGTCATCCACCACAGAGAAGCATGTTCTTAAACATCAGCGTGCGAACACACAATAGCGGGTATTCGATCACTCTCAGCGTATCAATGTAAGTTTAAAAATTTAATTTTCTAAATTTTTAGGGGCTATTAATATGCCAGCTAATGTTTGAATTTTATCAAGCAGGAGTACGAGTAGCTCTAGAGGAGACAGAGCAATATGGCTAGACATACCTCACCGTCCCTCAGCAGCAGTGGCACAAGCGACAGGGAAGAAAAGGGGGAGAGTGTACGACCTCAGAGCAAAGAGTACGACATTTGAGGCTGAGCGTTCTTGTGCAGTTGTGGGTGGCCCCATTTCGNCCGTCCCTCAGCAGCAGTGGCACAAGCGACAGGGAAGAAAAGGGGGAGAGTGTACGACCTCAGAGCAAAGAGAACGACATTTGAGGCTGAGCGTTCTTGTGCAGTTGTGGGTGGCCCCATTTCTTTATAGGCTCAACAAGAGGAGCTTACCAGGTGAGTCATGATGATGAATAAAGAGTTCTGATAGGTGTGTGAAGGCCAACATATGGTTGCAGATAGTCTGACACACCTGATGTAGAGTTTTGATCCCCGGAACAAGCTACATATGAATGTTGTTGAGGAGGATGAGGAGGAGGAGCGTGATGATGATGAGGAGTGTAACCCAGACAGAGAGGCCGATTATATGTTTTTATCATTTTTGTATAATCAAATTTTCAGTTTCCGTAGTCGTGAACATTGAATACTTTGATCGATTTATCTTTAATTTAATTTGGTATCATTATTTGTATATCTTAGAGCTTTTTTTATCGTTATCATGATATATAAATATCCCGTTATGTTGTTTGTGTTTGTTCTGTGCATGTATGTAAAAATCTAATAGAAAAGCTGCATTTTTTTATCTTTTACAAGTGTGCGTTGAATTAGCGTTGACAAATTTCGATGCTAAGTACTTGTATAATCCCTTTGATAAAGGACGATACAAATTAGACACACTTGCATCGAACAAGGACGATGCTGATTTCTGTTGGCCATAGTCGACGGTAATTTGCGTCGGATATGGCCAACGCTAATTAGTGTCGGTCATGCTCGATGCAAGTGCGTCGTTACTCTTATGACACCCATTTTTCAGACACATATTTATAGTGTTGGAATTTTTCAACGCAAATGTGGATGTAAATAAAAATCCGACGCAAATTTTGATGCAAAATAATTTACTGACGCCATTTTAGCATCATAATTTTTTCGACGCTAATCTGACGCTAATTGGGATTAACGTCGAAAAAATGCCTGATTAGCATCGGGAATTTTAGATGCTAATTAGGCATTTTCATGTAGTGAAAGCAATCCCCAAGAGGAGGAAATTGTTGGTGAACTTCAAATTGGTCAATTGTGATGTTTTTAGCACAACTTGATTATATTTTGAGCTTAGAGTTGATTTGAGCTCATTTCGAGTGTGAAATCATAATGATCATCCAAATTATTCAAATTGTCGTTCAAATTATCGCATGCTAGATGAGCCTCAAGTAGCAGTCCAATTTAGGCGTGGAGGGGATCATTTGAAAGATTTTGGCATTCCAGACGCATTCGTTGAGTCTTTTTTTTTGCAAAAGGATACTCTATTGAAAGATTTTAGCTGGGACAAAATTTTCATGCATGAAAGCTCGCAACACAAAATTTCACTTAAAATGTTGTTTGATAGTCGCAAAAAATTATTTAATGCTATTCATATGTTGATAATGTGCCAAATGTAACTCATAGCATAAAATTCCAAGCACTAAAATGATCTATAGAGATAATGATAATTTCATAGCATACAAATGATAATTTTTGAGTACTCCCTCGTCGAGCTGCATTTTGGTCCAACTTATTTTTTTATAATCAATCACCCCCAATTTATTTTTTATTTTGAAATAAAAAATTTTCACATAAAATTTTTCAAGGGAATGCCATTTATTATTGTTGTGAACCGTAGTAGTTGATTGATGGTTGGTATACATTAGCAATCATTGGCTATCAGTAGGTGTCCCACATGATCAATGATGAATGTCGAAAATCTGAGTGACAATCATCATAATTGCTCTTAAAATTGAAGGGGAAATCATTCAACTAATAAAAAGGAGTGCCATAAATTGGCTGCTAAAAGATAAGATTTTAGTATATACATAATATTTAAATTTTGGTGATGATTTGTCTTCAATTTGGCTTTTCACTTGATAGGATGATTTGCTAGATAATCAAGATGATACTTGTTAGACATCAATGACTAATGAGTGTTTGAAATCATTCTTTCGTAAGATAATGACGAGCGATTTATGTACGTAGTTCATTTAATAACAAAAGAATTCGATCAAAAAAAAAAAANAAAAAAAAAAAAAAAAAAAAAAAAAAAAAAAAAAAAAAAAAAAAAAGAGGGGAAAAGAAAAGAAAAAAACATAAATGATAAGTTAATGATTGTTGAATTTGAAAAAAAGATTAATGAAAATTGTTTAAATTGGAAATAAAGAACTTTCAATAATAATAATAATAAATTGTTGTAATTAGAAAATATATCCATACCAATTTTGTTTGATAAAATCAGTTAGATTTGAGAAATAAATATTGAATTATGAATAAGAGAGATTAATAATATGATTCAGGGCCCAATCCTAAGCCTAATCTGGGGNCCATACCAATTTTGTTTGATAAAATCAGTTAGATTTGAGAAATAAATATTGAATTATGAATAAGAGAAATTAATAATATGATTCAGGGCCCAATCCTAAGCCTAATATGGGGCTAATTAATTAGGTTTTAATTAAGTTCACTTGAATTTAAATTAACTTAGCAAACTAAGTACAATACAAAAGGAGGAGGAGAAGGCTTACTGGAGAGGAGGCGGGCCGCAACAGTTTGCCAGTGAAAGATGATGCAGAGGTGGACAAATTCTTCTTGTTGCGCTAGAAGTTTCTCAGTCAGAGGCAGTCTGTTGAAAGGAATGTCAAGAGTGCCANGGAGAAGGCTTACTGGAGAGGAGGCGGGCCGCAACAGTTTGCCAGTGAAAGATGATGCAGAGGTGGACAAATATTTCTTGTTGCGCTAGAAGTCTCTCAGTCAGAGGCAGTCTGTTGAAAGGAATGTCAAGAGTGCCTATTTATAGACTCTAGAGGCGGTGACAGAAGCATTGGCAAACATCGATCAAGGTTAGAGATCAACGATCAAGACTATTCAGATAGTTGGAGCTCTTACAGATTATCGACAGTGAACCTTCAAGTCAATTTGCTGCCAGATTTGAGAACAAAAGCCATTATAGCTGGCGTGGCTTAGGGGCGTGATCCCACCAGCTTCAGGCGTGACCTTGTTGGGGTACTTCCGTGCATGACTACACCCGAATCAGGTAATTTCGAGTGTGGTGATGCCCGAATCAGCATGACCATGCCCAACTAATTTTTACCGAGACTACGCCCGAGTCGGTGTAGACACACCAACTCAATGACATATGGAAATGTCGGTGTGTGTGCGCGTAGGCGCCAACTTGTCTGTGTAGATGTGTGCACACAAACCCAATCGTGGAAGTAACCAACCCTAAGGAAAAATTTTGAAGGCAGGATCTTGGCTACTCCAGAGCCAGTCAACTTCAAAAAGTAGGTCCTAGCCTATNTGGAAATGTCGGTGTGTGTGCGCGTAGGCGCCAACTTGTCTGTGTAGATGTGTGCACACAAACCCAATCGTGAAAGTAACCAACCCTAAGGAAAAATTTTGAAGGCAGGATCTTGGCTACTCCACTTTCAAGGCGAGCCAGTCAACTTCAAAACGTAGGTCCTAGCCTACGAAGACCGAGCTCAAAAGAACCATCGAGTGGTCATTTTCGGCTCAATGTGAGCAGGTTTCAGGTTCGCATTGAATGTGAGTTGCTTTTGATATTGACCAAAAGTTAGATCAGCATGTGATAATGATTAAAAGGAGACAATCAGGCCATGATGATAAGGATGTGCGATAACAATAAGAAAATGCTAGTTGNGCCTACGAAGACCGAGCTCAAAAGAACCATCGAGTGGTCATTTTCGGCTCAATGTGAGCAGGTTTCAGGTTCACATTGAATGTGAGCTGCTTTTGATATTGACCAAAAGTTAGATCAACACGTGATAATGATTAAAAGGAGATAATCAGGCCATGATGATAAGGATGTGCGATAACAATAAGAAAATGCTAGTTTGGGACAACAACCATAAAATGTTGGTTGTTGGCACTGAACTTTGGAAGGAGCTATAGAGTTCTTTAGATATTTTTGGTTCACTTTCACTTTAAATCTCAATCTTTTTCAAATGGAGAATATAACTCTATGTAAATTATTTGAAAGTGATATTCTATTATTTTTGTCGAAGTCTTATAGTATTCCAATNAACTTAGATATAAATATATATAATCTATTATTATATAAATAATATATGTAATCTATTATTATATAAATAATTATATATTTTGTTATTTCGAACTAAAACGAGCCGAACACGAGCGAACAAAGAGTTATTCGTGTTCGGCTCTTTTATAATTCGAGCTTTAAAAACTTGTTCGTGTTTGGCTCGTGCCGAACACGAGCTGTTCGCGAACAACGAGCTTTTTTGACAGCCCTACACCACAACACCCAATCGTGGCACCCCATCGCCAGTAACCACATATGGGCTTAAAATTACCTCATCACTGTGGGGATATGAGTGCAAAGAGGTGTTGAATTTCAAAGTATTCTTGAGTTTCAAACTGTATAGATACTTGAGTGCGATATTATTTGTACAATTCTTATCATTATTCATAGTGGACTTATTGATGTAGTTTGGTTCAATGATTTTTCATGTTCTCGGATTTTCCACATAATGTTTTGGTGTTATTTGTACTTTATGTGATTTATTGATTTGTACGCTTTTGTTCAAAGTGTTGCTTCGGATCTCTCAAATTGATTTTTACAGATCTCTTCCCCAACATCAATATCGTTTGATCTTTCAATAATATATAAACATTTCTAATCTCACTGCAATTATTTAATTTATGTTTATTTTGGCTTGAATCTAAACATCTTTGGTGTCTTTGATGCATCTTGTTAAATGCTCGCGATTATAAATCTATTTAAAATCGAAGCATAGGTGACTCCAAATTTAATTCTGAAATTATTCAATCTAAAATGTTGCATTGAGATCCGTGCTTGATCAAATAAATTTTGTAATGACATTAGAATTAAAGCATAATTCATCACATGATAGTATAAAGTAGTAGCTTAAAGTTGAAAAAGTAGCCTTTTACATAACTAAAAAAAGAAGTATCATAAATAGTCACTGAAAAATAGAGCAGCATAAAACATAAAATCAGGGTTAGAGTATTTTAAAATAACAATAATAAAAAGGAAATTTCAGTTACTTATATAAAATACACTTAAAATTAAATTACAATTCATGATACATTAATCATTTATATTTTCTATATTAATTTTCTTATTTCCATTTGATTAACCAGGTAAATGATATAACCTACACTTTTTAAACATGAATAGGATAAATACATATGTCCCGCACGCTTCTCCTATCATAATCATTACATAATATTACAATTACAACTCGGAGTAAATCTGAAATTCTACATGCTCTGTTTTAAACGAGCGGGCAACTCATATATATATATATATGCGCCGAGCACTCGGATCATTTGATCGGACATCTACTTGTCAACTGTAAATCCCTNCTATATTAATTTTCTTATTTCCATTTGATTATCCAGGTAAATGATATAACCTACACTTTTTAAACATGAATAAGGTAAATACATATGTCCCGCACGCTTCTCCTATCATAATCATTACATAATATTACTATTACAACTTGAAGTAAATCTGAAATTCTACATGCTCTGTTTTAAACGAGCGGGCAACTCATATATATATATATATGTCAACTGTAAATCCCCTCTGGTCTGGGTTTGATTCCCCCCGAGTGTAGTGTGTGGTACTCGAATTCTTAGAAGCACGAGGGGTGGCCGAGACTCAGCCTCTGACCATTTCTTTTTAATCTATATATATATAAATATATATAAATTTCTCGTGTATGAAAATTTAGATTTATTAAATCTAATTATAGAATGAATTTATGGTATTTATTCAATCATCCCTCTTCATAGTTTGCGAGATTGGTCCCATCTAACCCAAAAATCTTGTTTAACTTAAAATTAAGTCGCGGCCAAATGCCACAATAGCAGGACAAAAGAAAGGCCGGATTTTTAAAGCTGTAANTGCGAGATTGGTCCCATCTAACCCAAAAATCTTGTTTAACTTAAAATTAAGTCGCGGCCAAATGCCACAATAACAGGACTTCAGTTACTCGCCCATTATTTCAGGCAAAGACAAAAGAAAGGCCGGATTTTTAAAGCTGTATTTTTGTTTTATGGGATTTATAAAGCAGTATTTTTGTTTTTTGCCCCCTACAACATCTAATTTCCTCTCGCCTGCATTTGCATAAAGCTGTATTTTTGTGTTATGCCCCTTGTAAAATCCAATCTTCCTTAGGTCTACAGTTATTATAAAATCTCATTCCACTCACAATTTTGAAGCACAAAACTTTAGTCTTTCTTACTTTAATTCATCAGTAAGAAGGCAGCATGGAGAAGATTTCAGAAACTGCTGGTCAGGTCATAAGATGCAAAGGTTTGTGAAGAATTTTTATTTCTCAAGATTTTAGATTTCGATGTCATCGATTGCATCCTCTCCTCTGTTTCTCCAACACATTTCTATGTCATGCTTCGTCAAATTATTTTAGTTGTCGGATTTTTTTTTCTTTGCTGGATCAACTTTTATTTGACATTGTTTTTTCTGCAATTTTGTGCTTGTTGATGTGAATCTAGCTGCGGTTGCTTGGGAAGCTGGGAAACCACTGGTGATTGAGGAGATAGAGGTGGCGCCTCCAGAAGCAATGGAAGTCCGTGTGAAGATACTTTACACTTCCCTTTGCCACTCGGATGTGTACTTCTGGGAAGCTAAGGTAAATTCAAATAACAGATATGATTATCATTTGTTTTAAATTTTTGATTCACTATGGTTATGTTATTTGTTTTTGACATTGTAGGATCAGTTACCAATTTTTCCTAGGATCTTCGGCCATGAAGCAGGAGGGTATGTTTCATCTTTTTTATGTGGAAATACTTGTCAGGAGGTTAGGAGAGATTTGAAATCATGATCAGTCTCATTTAAAAGTCAAATGTTTATGTTTGATTAACACATTTCTAAACTAATTTTAATTGAGCTATCTGAGTTAATTTTGATTTTGAGTTGATTAGAATCAATTGATTTTGTNCTTCTGGGAAGCTAAGGTAAATTCAAATTACAGATATGATTATCATTTGTTTTAAATTTTTGATTCACTATAATTATGTTATTTGTTTTTGAAATTGTAGGATCAGTTACCAATTTTTCCTAGGATCTTTGGCCATGAAGCAGGAGGGTATGTTTCATCTTTTTTATGTGGAAATACTTGTCAGGAGATTAGGAGAGATTTGAAATCATGATCAGTCTCATTTAAAAGTCAAATGTTTATGTTTGATTAACACATTTCTAAACTAATTTTAATTGAGCTCTCTTAGTCAATTTTGATTTTGAGTTCATTAGAATCAATTGATTTTGCAGAGCAAATTCTTGAGTTTAAGAAATATGTGTCAGTCTTAGGAGCCATTTGGTAGCTGCAAGATTTGAGCAGGACTTATGCTAAGAGGATGTTTAGTAGCCAGATTTATTATGGATTTGTTCGGATTTAGTCTAAATTCTTCAAAACAATCATTTTAAATAAAATAAGTTCACTGTAANTTTGGTAGCTGCAAGATTTGAGCAGGACTTATGCTAAGAGGATGTTTAGTAGCCAGATTTATTATGGATTTGCTCGGATTTAGTCTAAATTCTTCAAAACAATCATTTTAAATAAAATAAGTTCACTGTAATTTTAAATCCTATTTCTACCACCTTCAGTTGTAAATCCTGAATTTATTAAATTAAATTTGGGATTTAATGAACCGAAGCACAAGTGGAGGAGAAAAAAGAGGGTTGCCTTCTCTGTTGAGCTCTCATCACCACTTTGTTGCATTAGAGGCTTTGTTTGTATACTGGATAAGTTGGTCATTTTCTATTTTTATTAGAGTATCATAATTCCCTCTTATTTCTATGAGGGATTATGACTGGTTTTTGTGTGTTGAGCTGCAACCCTATTTTATTAGTTATTTCTTACTCCCCATCATCTCCATCAGTTGATAGTGGGATAACCTCTTCCCATGGATGTAGACGGATTTGTGAGGAATCACATAAATTGCATTATGTTTGATTATTTTTTTGTTGTGTGATTTTATTTTCCACATTTTTTGCACAACAATTGGTATTAATTCTGGTACAGTAGGACTTCGGTGAAGTCGTGGACGCACGAGAAATAAATTGGTTCAAGGTTGGTCACAAGATCTGTTGGAGCTATGGATAATAGCATCTTGTCAGGTACTTCAACATCCACATCAGTAGTGAAAAATGCGTCGGTTCATTAGTTGGTTATACATCTCATCAAGATCAATAAAAAGTTTAGAGTAGTTTGATGTGAACTCTCACATTGGAAATTACAAGAGGATATCTATATGCTGCAGCTACCAAAACTTGAAACCTCAAAAGACTTTGTTTGATAACTGAACAAGTTCTTAAATGAGTTGAAGCATTCACCATGATAGTGATATAAAAAGTTTAATCATTTTATGATGGGATAAGAGTACACAATGAGCCAATATGATCTTTGTGTATATTTAAGAAGTTGATCAATGGGGAGTTCATTCTTTTGCTTTTCTATGTTAATGGCATGTTGATTGGATCCGCCAGTCAGACTGAGGTTAATAGGATGAGGAAACAATTATTCAAATATTTCAAGTTGAAAAAGTTGGGTGAAGATCATAAAATTATTGACATAAAGATTCTAAGAGATAAGGTAGGTAGAAAGATTTAGCTCACGTGAGGAACACACATTCGAAAGATGCCGAAGGGGTTGATGACTCTAGCAAAGTCGTGAGTCTACTCATTACATCTCACTTTCAGTTGAGTTGAGTCGATGTCCTGAAGATGACTATGAGAGAAAAGATATATGATTAGTTCCTTATGCTAAAATGTGAGAAGTTTGATGTATGTCATGATTGTATTAGACCAGATATTTTACAAGGTATTGGTGTTGTAAGCAGATTCATGCATGATCCAGGACAAACTCATTGATAAGCTGTAAAGAGTATTCAGAGATATCTGAAGTCTACAGTTGATGTCGACTTAGTGTTTGAGATGTATTTATCTATTGTTGATTTATGTATAGGCTACACTAATTCAGACTATGTATGCGATATAAATAAGCTTAGGACTACGACTGTCAATTTATTCATATTGACAGGAGATCCAATCAATTGTAGATCAGGTCTTCAGTCCACTGTTTCTTTGTCTATTATAGAGAGTAAGTACATTGCAGTCACATAAGCGATGAAGGAAGTGATATGAAAGCAGGGTCTACTAGATGATTCCAAAGTTGATTAAGAGTCTCTCATAGTATTATGTGATAATCGAAGTGTGATATTCTTGACTATAAATTCAATATACCATGTTCTTACTAAGCACATTGATTTGAAATATCACTTTATTTGGGACTTAATGATGACGATAATATTCTTTTGAAGAAGATAGATATAAAGGAGAATTCAACTGACATGCTCATAAAGGTACTACTACTTCAGAAGTTTACATATTGTAGGAGTTTGATAAATATTTAGGCTCATGCTTGATTTCCTATTCAGACATTTTGAAGAACTACACGAGGTTTGATCCCCTCTAGAGGATGGTATGCACACTATTATCTTGGTGCATTTGTTTTGGTGTTAAAGCTCATTTTATCATTTCTCACTTATCCGGAAGTNTAAAGGAGAATTCAACTGACATGCTCATAAAGGTACTACTACTTCAGAAGTTTACATATTGTAGGAGTTTGAAAAATATTTAGGCTCATTATTGATTTCCTATTCAAACATTTTGAAGAACTACACGAGGTTTGATTCCCTCTAGAGGATGGTATGTACACTATTATCTTGGTGCATTTGTTTTGGTGTTAAAGCTCATTTTATCATCTCTCACTTATCCGGAAGCGAATGATGAGGTGAAGATTGTTTCCTTAGAGGGTTTGTTTTGTAAGAGATAAATTGTATTAGAGGGTTTGTTTGTATAAGAGATAATTGGTAATTTTCTTTTTCTAATAGTATGCCCCAATCCTCTTTTATTTATATGAGAGATTAGAGATGGTTTTGTATGTGAAGTTGTAACTCTATTTTAGTTGTTTTTTTTTATCCCTGCCTATTGATAGTGGAATAATCNAGATTGTTTCCTTAGAGGGTTTGTTTTGTAAGAGATAAATTGTATTAGAGGGTTTGTTTGTATAAGAGATAAATTGGTAATTTTCTTTTTCTAATAGTATGCCCCAATCCTCTTCTATTTATATGAGAGATTAGAGATGGTTTTGTGTGTGAAGTTGTAACTCTATTTTAGTTTTTTTTTTTTTTCCCTGCCTATTGATAGTGGAATAATTTCTCCCCGTACGTATGTGAATTTGCGCCAAATCACATAAATTAAATTGTGTTTGATTGTTTGTTTGTTTTGTGATTTTGTTTTCCGCATTATTTTGCACGATGAATTTATTTTTTGGTTTTCTTTTCATCAACGGTTTTAACCTCTTGTCAAAATATCCTCATTAACGATTCTTATAATTTTAGTAAAAGGGTGTTTTGGGAATATATTTAAGGGGTAAAAATTTGTGATTCTGTTGGTGCTTTTGCCCGGCGAGCTGAGCTTTCAATGTGACTTTGTGTTTGGTGGCAAGGTGAGTTTCAAGCTTGTATTATTTTTTTATTAAAAAATATCAATTTTAATAGATAACATAAGCTGATTAAAAATATATTAACTTAAATCAGTTGATAATATTTATAAATTTAATTTTATTTTACTAATAATTAATAACTAATTCGGATATTATTGCATGCCATATATGATTTAATTAAAATAATTAAGATTGGAAAAAAATAAATCATTATGATTATTAAAGCTGAATAAAATAAACTAGCTGCAAAAATATAATATAAAAACTAAACATAGTAATCAATACTAATATTTACAAATCTTAATTTGAACAATTTTTAGNTCGGATATTATTGCATGCCATATATGATTTAATTAAAATAATTAAGATTGGAAAAAAATAAATCATTATGATAATTAAAGTTGAATAAAATAAACTAGCTGCAAAAATATAATATAAAAACTAATCATAGTAATTAATACTAATATTTACAAACATTAATTTGAACAATTTTTATTAATTTATTATTTTAAATAGCTTAATAATTTACTAATTAATTTTTTATTTGCATGTTAGCTAACATNTGAATAAAATAAACTAGCTGCAAAAATATAATATAAAAACTAATCATAGTAATTAATACTAATATTTACAAATATTGATTTGAACAATTTTTATTAATTTATTATTTTAAATAGCTTAATAATTTACTAATTAATTATTTATTTGCATGTTAGCTAACACTGAATATACATTAAATAGTCTAATTAAGACTGAAATTTGCAAAATAAATATAATAAGATATCACATTTATATAATAAATATTAAAATTATATGTGAGCTACGAGTTGCTTAGATTCTGAAATAAATAGTCAAGCAGTTCNTTAATTTTATTTTACTAATAATTAATAACTAATTCGGATATTATTGCATGCCATATATGATTTAATTAAAATTATTAACATTGGAAAAAAACAAATCATTATGATTNTAACTCCCACTTATTTTTTTATTTTTTTCTCGTTTAATCTCTATTTTGCTCTAAATATTTGATTTAATGCTCTATAATTCAATGAATTTCAATACTTCACGCACATCCTTTTCTTTGCCATCAAGCTCTNTATTAATTTATTATTTTAAATAGCTTAATAATTTACTAATTAATTATTTATTTGCATGTTAGCTAACACTGAGTATACATTAAATAGTCTAATTAAGCCTGAAATTTGCAAAATAAATATAATAAGATATCACATTTATATAATAAATATTAAAATTCTATTTGAGCTACGAGTTGCTTAGATTCTGGAATAAATAGTCAAGCAGTTGCTCATGATTTAATCTATATTATGTCAAATAGGTTATAGAATTTAATTGCCTAAAATTGAATTAATATGATTTATTAAGTCTTACTTGACTTAATCCTTATGGCTAAAATAACTCCCACNCCTAAAATTGAATTAATATGATTTATTAAGTCTTACTTGACTTAATCCTTATGGCTAAAATAACTCCCACTTTTTTTTTTATTTTTTTCTCGTTTGATCTCTATTTTGCTCTAAATATTTGATTTAATCATTGCAGTCAAAATACCATGAACAATTATTAATTGAAACTATTAGCATTCAATCATATAAATTAAATNTAACTCCCACTTATTTTTTTATTTTTTTCTCGTTTAATCTCTATTTTGCTCTAAATATTTGATTTAATGCTCCTATAATTCAATGAATTTCAATACTTCACGCACATCCTTTTCTTTGCCATCAAGCTCCGATGGCTACCATTTATATAATAAAGAATAATTAAGTGAAAAAGATTAAGTTAAATAAATAAATACTTTTTCTATTTAACTTAATTTAATAAAAAATTAATTTACTAAAAAGATATAAAGTTATGCAAATTATAATCTAATCATTGCTGTCAAAATACCATGAACAATTATTAATTGAAACTATTAGCATTCAATCATATAAATTAAATATAGATAACTTAATCTATGAATTCAAACTAACATTAATGATTAGTATCAGTTCATTAAAAAGAAGTTCATTTAATTAAACTGATAGCATTTGTATTTGATTTGGCTAAACAAAAAAATACTGTTTAATTAACTCACTAAAAAAACAANCTTAATCTATGAATTCAAACTAACATTAATGATTAGTATCAGTTCATTAAAAAGAAGTTCATTTAATTAAACGGAGAGTATTTGTATTTGATTTGGCTAAACAAAAAAATACTGTTTAATTAGCTCACTAAAAAAACGGATGAAGGAATTAACTGAATTATTATCACATGATAATTATAATTTACTTAATCTAATTAACTTGACAAATGATAAGTTAATATAATAAAATATTATGATCATTTAAATCCCCAAATCTTGAACTAAGTAGCCAAATAATTTACCAGGATTTAACAGGTTATAACACCTACCATGTCGATTAACTTTCTATGATATAACCCACCTAGGATTTACAAAATCCAATTTTATAAGATTTATTAAAAACATCATAAATGCTAATTTGATCATATGCAATAAATGTTAACATCCTTTAATTCTATTCTCTATGCTGATAGGATTGTAGAAAGTGTTGGGAAGGGTGTTACAGATCTGGCACCAGGAGATGTAGTGTTGCCAATATTTACAGGTGAGTGCGGGGAGTGCGTTGATTGCAAATCAGAGGAGAGCAACTTATGCAGGCTTTTAAGGGTATTTCCTGACAGGGAAGTTATGATTAGTGATGGAAAGTCCAGGTTCTCAATCAATGGAAAGACAATATACCATTTTCTAGGCTCCACCTTTAGTCAATACACTGTTGTTCCTGCTGGTTGCATTGTCAAGATCAATCCTCTAGCTCCCTTGGAGAAGGTTTTTATTCTTGGTTGTGGCATTTCAACAGGTGATAAAATTA
>JXCR01145214.1:15386-38778 GCA_002079205.1 Phalaenopsis hybrid cultivar | reverse complement strand
TAAAAAATTCTAGGAAAAAAACCCCCCCTCTCGAAGGAATCAAGTCTTGCGTAGTTCTTCAAAATGCCCACCTGGGCAATTAGTCATAAGCTCAGATTTTCACCAAGTTTCTGCAGTAGGAAAACTTTTGGACTAGTGGTAACTTCAGGAGCATGTCCGCTGAATTCATCTTTGTATCTATTTTTTTCAACAAAATATTGTCTTATTTAATCAAGTCCCGAATAAAGTGGTATCTCACATCACTGTGCTTGGTAGGAACATGATGAACTGGATTTGTGAAAAAAAATATTACGCTATGACTGTCACATACCACAATCATTGAGTCCTAATCAACTCTCAAGTAATCCAATAGATCCTGCATTCATATTGCTTCCTTCATCGCCTCAGTGATTGGTATGTACTCAGCCTCCGTAGTAGACAAAGTAACAATAAACTGAAGAACTGACCGCGAACTGACTAGAATTTTTTTCAATGTGAATAAATAGCCCGTAGTATATCTTTGTCTATCCATATCATCTGCATAGTCTAAGTCCGTGTACCCTACACACAAATTTGCACTAGATGACTGTCTCTTAAACACTAAGCCAATATCAATTGTACCTTTAGATACATCAGAATACTCTTCACAGCCTGCCAATGACTCCTTCCAGGATCATGCATAAACCTACTCATAACACCAACTGCTTGTGCAATGTCAGGTATAGTACAAACCATTACATATATTAAATTGCCCATTGAATTAGCATAAGGAACCAATCACATATCTTTTCTCTTTTGATCATCTTTAAGACACTATTTGAACTCAATTGAAACTGGGATGCAATTGGTAGACTCGTCTTCTTGCTCAAGTCATCAACCCCAAATTTCTTCAGCACCTTCCGAACATAAACTCCTTGCGAAAGCCAAACTTTTCTAGCTACCTTGTCCTTGAGAATCTCCATGCCAAAACTCTGGGAGCTTCACTAACTCCATCATTTCAAAATATTTGAATAGTTGATTCTTCATCCTATCAACTTCAATCTGACTAGCAAATGCAATAAACATATCATCAACATATAGAAGCAAGTAAATGAAGTCAAAGCTGACCAACTTCATTAAATATGCACGATGATCATACAGGCTCGTTGTGTACTCAAGTCCCCTCATAAATTGATCATATTTTTTGTGCCACTACTGTGGTGACTGATTCAACCCATACAAAAACCAGTTCAGTTTATAAATAAAGACTTTTGATGCTCCATATCTAGTGACTGTAACATGTAGATCTCCTCTTGAAATTCCACGTGTTGGAATGCAGTCTTCACATCGAGCTGTTCCAAGATCAAACAGTATTGTGCTACAAGGCTAAGAGAACACAGATTGAGGGATACTTGACCACTAGGAGAATACTCGCTGGCAACACACACCTAATTTGGTGCTGTAAAAAACGAACCTCTCTCTAATCATNTTTGGATTTGGTCATGATTCCAAAATGGTGTATGTGACCAAATCTTGTGTTTGGGCTGGGTTTGGCATGTCAANGTTGGGGCTTGTTTAATAGCCTCCCGCCATTTCTTTTTAATATATATCAAAATTTCTCATGTATGAAAATTCAAATTTATTAAATCTAATTATAGAATGAATTTATGGTATTTATTCAATCCTCCCTCATCATAGTTTGCGAGAATGATCCCATCTAACCCAACATCTTATTTAACTTAAAATTAGGTCGCAGCCAAATGCCACATTAAGAGGAGTTCAGTTACTCGCCCATTATTTCAGGCAAAGACAAAAGAAAGGCCGGATTTTTAAAGCTGTATTGTTGTTTTATGGGATTTATAAAGCAGTATTTTTGTTTTATGCACCCTACAATATCTAATTTCCTCGTGCCTGCATTTGCACAGAGCTGTATTTTTGTTTTATGCCCCTGATAAAATCCAATCTTCCTTAGGTCTACAGTTATTATAAAATCTCATTCCACTCACAATTTTGAAGCACAAAACTTTAGTCTTTCTTACTTTAATTCATCAGTAAGAAGGCAGCATGGAGAAGACTTCAGAAACAGCTGGTCAGGTCATAAGATGCAAAGGTTTGTGAACTTTTTTCTAAAGATTTTAGATTTCGATGTCATCGATTGCATCTCTCCTCTGTTTCTTCAACACATTTCTATGTCATGCTTCGTCAAATTATTTTAGTTGTCGGATTTTTTTAGCTATATTTGTTCTGAATACACATAAGATTTTCATTTTTATTTGTCTGATTTCAATTTTGTACTCGTTGATGTGAATCTAGCTGCGGTTGCTTGGGAAGCTGGGAAACCACTGGTGATTGAGGAGATAGAGGTGGCGCCTCCAGAAGCAATGGAAGTCCGTGTGAAGATACTTTACACTTCCCTTTGCCACTCGGATGTGTACTTCTGGGAAGCTAAGGTAAATTCAAATTACAGATATGATTATCATTTGTTTTAAATTTTTGATTCACTATATTTATGTTATTTGTTTTTGACATTGTAGGATCAGTTACCAATTTTTCCTAGAATCTTCGGCCATGAAGCAGGAGGGTATGTTTCATCTTTTTTATGTGGAAATACTTGTCAGGAGGTTAGGAGAGATTTGAAATCATGATCAGTCTCATTTAAAAGTCAAATGTTTATGTTTGATTAACACATTTCTAAACTAATTTTAATTGAGCTATCTGAGTTAATTATGATTTTGAGTTGATTAGAATCAATTGATTTTGTAGAGCAAATTCTGTTTTAAGAAATATGTGTCAGTCTTAGGAGCCATTTGGTAGCTGCAGATTTGAGCAGGACTTTTGCTAAGAGGATGTTTAGTTGCCAGATTTATTATGGATTTGCTCAGATTTAGCCTAAATGCTTCAAAACAAGCATTTTGGGTAAAATAAATTCATTGTAATTTTAAATCCTATCAACCACCTTCAGTTGTAAATCCTAAATTTATTAAATTAAATTTGGAATTTAATGGCCCGAAACACAAAATGGAGGAGAAAGAAGAGGGTTGCATTCTCTGTTGAGCTCTCATCACCACTTTGTTGCATTAGAGGCTTTGTTTGTATACTGGATAAGTTGGTCATTTTCTATTTTTATTAGAGTATCATAATTCCCTCTTATTTCTATGAGGGATTATGACTGGTTTTTGTGTGTTGAGCTGCAACCCTATTTTATTAGTTATTTCTTACTCTTCATCACTTGTGGGATAACCTCTTCCCATGGATGTAGACGGATTTGTGAGGAATCACATAAATTGCATTATGTTTGATTATTTTTTTGTTGTGTGATTTTATTTTTCGCATTTTTTGCACAACAATTGGTATTAATTCTGGTACAGTAAGATTTCGGCGAAGTCGTGGACGCACAAGAAATAAATTGGTTCAAGGTTGGTCACAAGATCTGTTGGAGCTATGGATAATAGCATCTTGTCAGGTACTTTAACATCCACATCAATAGTGAAAAATGCGTCGATTCATTAGCTGGTTATACATCTCATCAAGATCGATATTATAAGATTTAATGACAAAAGAAACTTTGACGAGCGGCGATGCAAGTTGATAGATGCATTGTGCTCTTTGAATCTAGAGAAGTTCTTAATAATGATGAATATTCCGAAGAGATTTAAAAAATAGCTTGATTGAAGATAAATCAGAGTACTTATTGCTTGATCCGAAATTGCTTATCATAGGAGATCAAATATGGGGTGATGATGTTGGCTTCTACAAGAAAATTGTGGACTTTGCATAATTACTATCTTATGAAAAAAGGTGGAGATTCATCTCAATATGAAACGTCAACTCTACCTGTTTCAAATTAGGTGTAGGGTTATTATTGATAAGAATTTGAATGATTCTAAAAAAATTTTGATAGGTCTGTTAAACCTAGATGAAGAAGTTGAAATGAAGACATGACACTTCTTTTTTTTGAATTTGCTATTAGATGAGTAAGAAAACTTCATGGTGGCACTCATTCATGAGAGTAATGTTTTGAATTATGGCTAGATGACTACGACATTATTGAACTATGAGTTCAATGGAAGGAATAAGAAGCCTACAAAGATGGAGTTAGTTGATACACTTACACTCCAACATGACAGATCTGAGAAGAAAATTAGAAAAATAATGGTGGTAGTTGTGATACTTCTCAAAAGAGAGATAGAGTCTACTGGGCGCAGTTTTACAAAAAAGGAGTTTGCTTTCTATTTAGAGATTGACCATTGGAAGAATGATTGTTCAAAGTTGAAGAAGAAGAGAAATGAAATTTCCTCTGAGGCTAAAGTTAATCTTATTATGGAGAGGTATGACCATGCAGTTTCTAGTTTATATATAGATGATTTGTGAGGGATTTTGGACATAGGTGCTACCTATTAGATTTGTCTTCATGGCCGTTGATAAGAGTTCTTCAGTCATGTTGGGTTGACTACCTCCTCTGACTAAGTAGATTATAATCCACAACAACCTGGGACGACAGAACCATGGGATCTTGATCAGATGCATCATGATTCCTCTGATTATATACTTTTAAGCTCAAAGTGACAAATTTCTATAATCTAAAATTCAATTATGCTTTTAATATAAAAATCTTAAATTGTTGCTTACATTGAGTGATTAGTGCTCTAATTACAAGCTTTAATCGAAAGTGCTCTACTATTATCAGAAAGGATAATTAACCATAGATGCTTGTGTCTATAGGAAACTTTGAACCCAATATTTTAAAGTCATCGCAAAAATGGGGCTTAAATTACTAGGCAGTGACTTATCTATAATTTCATCTCCTGTCTAAAAATTTGACCTAGAACGTCAAGTAAGTCCTTTCGTCAGTCAGATATTTTTAAGAGTGGTTGGGGAAACAATTTTTTGGAGCCCCATTGGAAAATTTTACAAAAATAATTTGGTTGAGGGATTACACTATATTTGCACTTTTGGTCACAAATGTTGAAATTTCTTGTCACTACAAGGAAGCGGTGTAGAGCTCAAATGGTGATTTTTTTAACAGTCATTGGATGAAAATGCATGCATGCAAAGAAGAAAGAATCCCATGGAGTTGATGTGCAGTACAAGACAAAATTAGTGACAAAAGACTTTGTGCAATGAGAATAGGTTAACTTTAATGAAATGTTAATTCTCAGTGGTCAAGTATCCTCTGATCCATATTTTTTTAGCACTTGTAGCATAATATGGTCCGATTTTAGAGTAGTTTGTTGTGAACTCTCACATGAGAAATTACAAGAGGATATCTATATGTTGCAGCTACCAAAACTTGAAACCTCAAAAGACTTTGTTTGATAACTGGACAAGTTCTTAAATGAGTTGAAGCATTCACCATGATAGTGATATAAAAATTTTAATCATTTTATGATGGGACAAGAGTACACAGTGAGCGAATATGATCTTTGTTTATATTTAAGAAGTTGATTAATGGGGAGTTCATTCTTTTGCTTTTATATGTTAATGGCATGTTGATTGCATCCGCCAGTCAGACTGAGGTTAATAGGATGAGGAAACAATTATACAAATATTTCAAGTTGAAAAAATTGGGTGAAGATCATAAAATTATTGACATAAAGATTCTAAGAGATAAGGTAGGTAGAAAGATTTAGCTCACGTAAGGAACACACATTCGAAAATGCCGAAGGGGTTGATGACTCTAGCAAAGTCATGAGTCTACTCATTACATCTCACTTTCAGTTGAGTTGAGTCANTTGTGTGATTTAAGGGAGACGTATCCTTAGACTTCTCATTTTGTCTGAACTCTGGCATGTCTTCTGGTAAATTAGAGGAGTTATTGTGTTATTTAAAACTTGGTTTTGAATCGAACATAAGGTTATGCAGGAGATATGATGTGTTTAGTTATTAGACGGATCCATCCCAATTCCTTACTTCCTATCTCTGGCCCTGTTCTTTTATCACGAGGGCATGCGTTGTTTAGTGATTAGAGGAGTTGGTGCATGATTTACATTATTGCACAAATCANCATTGCCAAGATCAATCCTCTAGCTCCCTTGGAGAAGGTTTTTATTCTTGGTTGTGGCATTTCAACAGGTGAGAAAATTATTGTTGTTTTTTAATTGCTTGGAACTTTTATCAAAATGCAATTCAATATTGTTACAAAATTTATTGGCCATTTTATCATGTGAAGGTCTTGGTGCTGTCCTCAATGTTGCAAAACCATTTGAGGGTTCGACGGTGGCCATTTTTGGCTTGGGTACTATCGGCCTTGCTGTGAGCCATTTTCTTCTTATTTTGAATCTCCTGCTTATGTTGGTTTCTACATTATTTTTCTATCATGAAATATTTAGTTTCCTTATTTATGAGTAGGCGGCCGAAGGCGCTCGATTGTCTAAGGCTTCCAGGATTATTGGCATTGATATAAATCCTAAGAAGTTTGATCAGGGTGGGTAAAACAGTCTATTTTTCGTTNTACCATGTTCTTACTAAGCACATTGATTTGAAATATCACTTTATTTGGGACTTAATGATGACGATAATATTCTTTTGAAGAAGATAGATATAAAGGAGAATTCAACTGACATGCTCATAAAGGTACTACTACTTCAGAAGTTTACATATTGTAGGAGTTTGATAAATATTTAGGCTCATGATTGATTTCCTATTCAGACATTTTGAAGAACTACACGAGGTTTGATCCCCTCTAGAGAATGGTATGTACACTATTATCTTGGTGCATTTGTTTTGGTGTTAAAACTCATTTTAGCATCTCTCACTTATCCGGAAGCGAATGATGAGGTGAAGATTGTTTCCTTAGAGGGTTTGTTTTGTAAGAGATAAATTGTATTAGAGGGTTTGTTTGTGTAAGAGATAAATTGGTAATTTTATTTTTCTAATAGTATGCCCCAATCCTCTTCTATTTATATGAGAGATTAGGGATGGTTTTGTGTGTGAAGTTGTAACTCTATTTTAGTTGTTTTTTTTTATCCCTACCTATTGATAGTGGAATAATCTCTCCCAGTACGTATGTGAATTTGCGCCAAATCACATAAATTAAATTGTGTTTGATTGTTTGTTTGTTTTGTGATTTTGTTTTCCGCATTATTTTGCACGATGAATTTATTTTTTGGTTTTCTTTTCATCAACGGTTTTAACCTCTTGTCAAAATATCCTCATTAACGACTCTTATTACTTTAGTAAAAGAGTGTTTTGGGAATATATTTAAGGGGTAAAAATTTGTGATTTTGTACCCAGCGAGCCGAGCTTTCAATGTGACTTTGTGTTTAGCAGCAAGGTGAGTTTCAAGTTGTATTATTTTTTAATTAAAAAATATCAATTTTAATAGATAACATAAGCTGATTAAAAATATATTAACTTAAATCAGTTGATAATATTTATAAATTTAATTTTATTTTACTAATAATTAATAACTAATTTGGATATTATTGCATGCCATATATGATTTAATTAAAATAATTAAGATTGGAAAAAAATAAATCATTATGATTATTAAAGCTGAATAAAATAAACTAGCTGCAAAAATATAATATAAAAACTAAACATAGTAATCAATACTAATATTTACAAATCTTAATTTGAACAATTTTTAGTAATTTATTATTTTAAATAGCTTAATAATTTACTAATTAATTATTTATTTGCATGTTAGCTAACACTGAATATACATTAAATAGTCTAATTAAGACTGAAATTTGCAAAATAAATATAATAAGATATCACATTTATATAATAAATATTAAAATTATATGTGAGCTACGAGTTGCTTAGATTCTGAAATAAATAGTCAAGCAGTTCCTCATGATTTAATCTATATTATGTCAAATAGGTTTTAGAATTTAATTGCCTAAAATTGAATTAATATGATTTATTAAGTCTTACTTGACTTAATCCTTATGGCTAAAATAACTCCCACTTTTTTTTTTATTTTTTTCTCGTTTGATCTCTATTTTGCTCTAAATATTTGATTTAATCATTGCAGTCAAAATACCATGAACAATTATTAATTGAAACTATTAGCATTCAATCATATAAATTAAACACAGATAACTTAATCTATGAATTCAAGCTAACATTAATGATTAGTATCAGTTCATTAAAAAGAAGTTCATTTAATTAAACTGACAGTATTTGTATTTGATTTGGCTAAACAAAAAAATACTGTTTAATTAACTCACTAAAAAAACAAATGAAGGAATTAACTGAATTATTATCACATGATAATTATAATTTACTTAATCTAATTAACTTGACAAATGATAAGTTAATATAATAAAATATTATGATCATTTAAATCCCCAAATCTTGAACTAAGTAGCCAAATAATTTACCAGGATTTAACAAGTTATAACACCTACCATGTCGATTAACTTTCTATGATATAACCCACCTAGGATTTACTAAATCCAATTTTATAAGATTTATTAAAAACATCATAAATGCTAATTTGATCATATGCAATAAATGTTAACATCCTTTAATTCTATTCTCTATGCTGATAGGATTGTAGAAAGTGTTGGGAAGGGTGTTACAGATCTGGCACCAGGAGATGTAGTGTTGCCAATATTTACAGGTGAGTGCGGGGAGTGCGTTGATTGCAAATCAGAGGAGAGCAACTTATGCAGGCTTTTAAGGGTATTTCCTGACAGGGAAGTTATGATTAGTGATGGAAAGTCCAGGTTCTCAATCAATGGAAAGACAATATACCATTTTCTAGGCTCCACTTTTAGTCAATACACTGTTGTTCCTGCTGGTTGCATTGCCAAGATCAATCCTCTAGCTCCCTTGGAGAAGGTTTTTATTCTTGGTTGTGGCATTTCAACAGGTGATAAAATTATTTTTGTTTTTCAATTGCTTGGAACTTTTATCAAAATGCAATTCAATATTGTTACAAAATTTGTTGGTCATGTGAAGGTCTTGGTGCTGTCCTCAATGTTGCAAAACCATTCGAGGGTTCGACGGTGGCCATTTTTGGCTTGGGTACTATCGGCCTTGCCGTGAGCCATTTTCTTCTTATTTTGAATCTCCTACTTATGTTGCTTTCTACATTATTTTTCTATCATGAAAGATTTAGTTTTCTTATTTATGAGTAGGCGGCCGAAGGTGCTCGATTGTCTAAGGCTTCCAGGATTATTGGCATTGATATAAATCCTAAGAAGTTTGATCAGGGTAAACAATCTATTTTTTGTTGTATAACCAGAGCTCACTATTGTTCATCTTACAGATTCATAGAATATAATATAATTTTTTATTTTTAAAATAATGTACATCTTCAACCAGCAAAAAAGTTTGGAGTCATGGAGTTCGTTAATCCAAAAGACTATGACAAACCTATTCAAGAGGTTTGTTTAAATATAGATACCGATTAATTACATTTTCTGAATTAGATTCTTATTGCAATTAAATTATTCTTTNGAAGGCGCTCGATTGTCTAAGGCTTCCAGGATTATTGGCATTGATATAAATCCTAAGAAGTTTGATCAGGGTGGGTAAAACAGTCTATTTTTCGTTGTCTAACCAGAACTCACTACTGTTCATCTTATAGATTCATAGAAGATAATATAATTTTTTTATTTTTAAAATCATGTACATCTTCAACCAGCAAAAAAGTTTGGTGTCATCGAGTTCCTTAATCCAAAAGACTATGACAAACCTATTCAAGAGGTTTGTTTTAATATAGATACCGATTAATTACATTTTCTGAATTAGATTGTTATTGCAATTAAATTATTCTTATGGCCAAAATAGATTTAGTTTTTAAAACAATTAAGTTCTAAATGATATTTATGATGTTGAACATCATTAGATACTTGTTGAAATGACTGATGGAGGAGTTGATAGAAGCATTGAGTGCACTGGTAATGTGGATGCCATGGTGTCTGCTTTTGAATGTGTTCGAAGTGTGAGCGTCTTCTTCTATAGTGAATATGTTCATAAATATTTCTTGTAGAATGCAACAGAGCAGATTTTTAGTTTCTCCATGATTAAAAACTCGCAGGGCTGGGGTGTTGCTGTCTTGGTTGGTTTACCTCCTAAAAATGCAGTGTTAAAGTTAAACCCTGCACATTTCATGATGGATTCAAAGGCTATCAAGGGTACTACATTTGGGGACTACAAACCTCGTTCTGATTTGCCCATACTTGTTGAGAAATGCATGAACAAGGTATTTTTAAAGCTTTGTGGTGTAGGATAATGAAATGAAATAATTACGATTTTCTTTGAATACTACTCCGAGCATGACATGATCATTTTAATTCTAATTATGTTTTGATAATTAATCAAATCTACCATTTTATTGGTTAATAATATTTAGTTCATGTGATGATGCATTACATTAATAAATTTCATCATAAGCCATTATGTTACAAGCGTTCTTTATAATAACATGTGTTATGTGAAAACAATGTGAAAACATAGAAATTCACACAAGAACAATCAAACACAAAAGTTTTATGTGATTCGGCATTGAGTTAATTCGCCTATGTCCATGGTGAGGGAGTTTCCACTAGCACAGGTTAGGGAGAAAGGAAAAACTGTACTTTCCCACCATACAACTCTCATAAGCCCTTAAGTTCGTTTTTATAGAGAAGAACTAGAACATACAAGTAAATAAAATCAAAAGACAAAAATTACCTCTAATTACAATAAAATCCATAAATATAACAATCTTCACCTCATCTTTTACTTCCAGATAAGTGAGAGATGACCAAATGAACTTCAAACTCTTATTTAGCTACACCAACATGATTGCCTACATACCCTTCTCTCGAAGGGATCAAGCCTTGCGTAGTTATTCAAAATGCCCACCTAGGCAATCACTCATAAGCTCGGATATTCACCAAATTTTTAAAGTAGGAAAACTTTTGGACTAGTACTTTCGTAAGCATGTCCGTTGAACTCGTCTTTGTATCTATTTTTTTAAACAGAACATTGCCTTCTTTAGTCAAGTCCCGAACAAAGTGGTACCTCACAACAATGTGCTTGGTACGAGCATAATGAACTGGATTTGTGGCCAAGAATATTACACTCTGACTTTCACATACCACTATCATTGAGTTCTAATCAACTCTCAAGTCATCCAATAGATCTTGCATTCATTTTGCTTCCTTCATCGCCTCAGTGACTGTCATGTATTCAGCCTCTGTAATATAAAAAGCAACAATAGACTGAAGAACCGACCTCTAACTTTATAGACCTCTTGTCAATGTGAATAAATAGTCAGTAGTGGATCTTTGTCTATTCATATCACCTGCATAGTCTAAGTTCGTGTAACCTACACAAAAATCTGTAATGGATGATTGCCTTTCAAACACCAAGTGAACATCAACTGTACCTTTCAGATATATCAGAATACTCTTCGTAGTTTGCCATTGACTCTTTTCAGAATCATGCATAAACCTGCTCACAACACCAACTACTTGTGCAATGTTTGGTCTAGTACAAAATAGTAACATATATCAGATTGCCCACTACACTAGCATAAGAAATTGATCACATTTCTTTTCTCTTCTGATCATCTTTTAGACACCATTTGTACTCAATTGAAAGTGAGATGTCATGGGTAGACTCACCGTCTTGCTCGAGTCATCAACCCTAAATTTTTTCAGCAACTTTCAAACATAAACTCCTTGCGAGAGTCAAACCTTTCCAACCGCCTTGTTCTTGAGAATCTCCATGCCAAAAACTCTGCGAGCTTCACCAATTCCTTCATTTTGAAAAGTTTAGACAGTTGATTCTTCACCTATCAACCTCAATGTCTAACAAATGCAATAAACATATTATCAACATATAGAAGCAAGTAAATAAACTCGTCGTTGGCCAACTTCTTTAAATATGTACAATGATCATACATGCTTCTTGTGTACTCATGTCTCCTCATGAATCGATCAAATTTTTTATGTCACTACCGTGGTGACCGATTCAACCCATACAAAGACTTGTCCAGTTTATAAACTAAGTCTTTTGTTGCTCTATATCCAACAATTGTAACATGTAGATCTCTTGCAATTGTTGGAACGCAGTCTTCACATCAAGCTATTCCAAGATTAGACCATACTATGCTACAAGTGCTAAGAGAACACAGATTGAGGGATGTTTGACCACTGGGGAGAACATTTGCTGCAAATAACACTTGCAACACATACCCATTTTTGTGCTGTCGAAGCCGAACCTCCCTCCAGTAATTATCGTCTACTCCTAAACCGAAAACCACACACTTTGATGCCTATTGTTATGCGAAAGAAGACAGAAGCATAAGAATTCACACAACAACAATCAAACACAAAAGATTTAAGTTGTTCGGTGTTAAGTTGATTCACCTGCATTCGTCGGAAGGGAGTTTCCACTAGCACAAGATAGGGAGGAAGGAAAAACGACTTGGGATTATAACTCCATAATTCCTCACCATTCAACCTCACATAAGTTCTCAAGTCCCTTTTATAGAGGAGGACTAGGGAATACAATTAAATAAGATCAAATGACAAAAATTACCCCTAATTACAATAAAAGCAATAAATACAACAACGTGAATGCATTTATCCCCGATTAATTAATTTAATGTAATATTTTCACCATATAATTATTACATTAAGCAATATCATTATAAATTTTTTATCGCCGGCCCTTTCATGACCGTTACAAATTTTAAAACATTTGTGGCTATCCCATTTAAGTTGGAAGGTGGTAAAATGTAAACGAATTTCGCCAACCTTTCTTGGAAAGAGAATCAAGATAACTTCCAGGAATTGAATTTTGATAAGAAAGCATGAGTAATACATATAAAGAAAAAAGATTTTTTCCAAGCATGGGAGATTTAAGATGATGAGCTCGTGTGACTTATTTAAAGTTCATATTTGGGAGAGAACATCATTTTTGAAACCTTCAGCTAATAATGAGAAACTATGAGATTTTTGGCTAGCTTGGTGAAACTAGGCAAGGAACAAATAATTAAGCAATTAATCATATAAAAAAGGTAATGCATATTGAATTCTTGAAAGCAAACATATATGGCAAATGCATAATTTGGCCAAAGAAGAAAAAGAAGTAAGGAACCATGTAACCAATTCAATATCAAATTTCAAACTATTATCTTCATGTAAAATTTTATGCACTTTAATTCTCTCTCTCTCTCTCTCTCTCTCTCTCTCTCTCTCTCTCTCTCNTCTCTCTCTCTCTCTCTCTCTCTCTCTCTCTCTCTCTCTCTCTCTCTCTCTCTCTCTCTCTCTCTCTCTGTGTATGATATAATGTTATAAACACAATAGTACTATCATGTAATAAAGGAGTTGAAGATGAATAAAATTAGTGAAACTGTGTTTATCTCCTAAGGCTAGAGCTTGGATGCTCTCAAGTATAGGTAGATCTTGATGCCCTTCCCTTTAGGGTAGCACTCTAGCTTTTCTCTCATTAAAATATTCATTGAAATCATGTCTAATTAATCCCCTCTTTGACAGTTACGATGTTATCTCTCTCCACCCCACCCTCCATAATTTCTCACTTTGGAATCATAATGTCAGCAAGATAGTCTCTGCTTGATTTACATGTTTAACTAGTTCTAGAAAAGAAAAAAAAAATTCCTCTATTGGTAACTCATTTGTGTTCTAATGTTTCAGGAGCTAGAATTGGAGAAGTTCCTAACTCACGATGTGCAGTTCTCTGACATCAACAAGGCTTTTGAATACTTGCACAAAGGTGAAAGTCTTCGCTGCAGAATCCGAATGGATGCCTAAAGACAAAAGCTGTGATCAACAGCAAATCAATAAACCTTTTTATTTGTAAGCATGAGAAAATAAAGTTTTATCATCTTAAAAGGTATTCTGGGTTGCATAAAATGCAGATCAGTGAGTACATGATGATGCGTCAATACAGAGGGGTTAGAGCAAATAGAGTTACCAGATCGGAAAACTCATTGGGGCAAAACCAAGCCAATGGGGGCATATGCAATGACTTGATTATTAATTTTGATTCTTTTTGAATCTATAATTTGTGGAGCTTGAAAGATAAATGGAATGATTAATATAACGAATTGCCAATTAGTATGATCGACATTTGTTTATGTGTACGTGGTTAAAATCTTTTTGAAATTGGCCAGCTATATTAAGGAGTTCAGAGAGTGATGCAAGTGACTACACTATTGGGGTAGTTTTACGACAACGGCACGATAAGATGTTTAGAGCTATATAATATGTCAGTAAGACTCTAAATGAAGCTCAAATTAATTATACTACTACTGAGAAGGAGCTTCAAGCTGTAGTATATACATTTAATAAATTTAGGGCCTATTTGATTGGAACTAAATGTAATGTTCACACTGATCATTCTGCAATTTGATATCTGATGTTAAAAAAGGATGTCAAACTGAGACTGACATATTTGATATCATATTTGGCGAAATCATTTCTTTTATATGACTGCTTATAAAATGCCTATAGGAATGTCTCTATATTGGTTCATATTTGGCGAAGTGTGTCATTTGCTAGTGGAATTAGAACATAAAGCTTATTGAAATGTTAAGGATTTTAATTATAATATGAAAGAAAGCTGGTGAGAAAAGGTGACAACAATTAAATGAACTTGATGAGATTAGACAAGAATCTTATGAAAATGCAAAAATTAATAAAGTGAAATGAAAAAATGACATGATCAAAAGATTCTTAGAAAAGATTTTGAGCATGAACAAGAGGTTTTATTATATAATAAGCGATTAGATTATTTTCTTGAAATTTAAGTCCAGATGATCAAAACCATTTACTATGTTAAAAGTTTATCATTTTTCTGCAATTGATATTAAAGATCCTAAGAGTGGTAGAGTGTTTAAGGTAAATGACCAGAGACTTAAATAATACTTGGGTGGTAAGAAAACCATGATTAATGAGGTCTTAATTTTGGGTTAACCTGAGAAATTATTTGGATTCGTCGTGCTAAGAACATTAAACTAAGCATTGGGAGGCCATCCAAGCTTGTTATTTGTGTTTGTGTTTCTTGTTGTTGTGTTGAGTGTTCGTATTGATGTGTTTGTGATTGTGTTATGATTGATTTACTTTGATTAGGATTATGTGAGTTAAGGGAGAAGAATCCTTAGTCTTCTCGTTTTGTCTAAACTCTGGCATGTCCTCTGGTAAATTAGAGGAGTGACTGCGTTCTTTAAAACTTGGTTTTGAATTGAACATAAGGTTATACAGAAGATAAGATGTGTTTAGACATGAGACAGGTCCATCCCAATTCCTTACTTCCTATCTCTGACCCTGTTCTTTTATCACGAGGGCCTGTGTTGTTTAGTGATTAGAGGAGCTGGAGCATGATTTCCATTATTGCACAGATCGAGATGAATAATTTAATTGGCAGGGCAGCACATGAGGATTGGCAAAAACGATTCACTAGTTATCTAGCTGATAATTTGGAGATATATTCTTCTTACAAAAATAGCCATGAAAACATTTGGTTGTCAAAAGAGAAGGATTCCACTGGAGGATGTGAAAAGAGGAGCGAGATGTGATGAGAAGAAGAATAAGTGACCTTATTTATCTTTAGGATGCTGTTGGAGTATGTTTTACATGTTGTATGATGATTTGAAGAACTTTCAGGGAAGAAATTTGCAATAGAATGGCAAGTTGGGTTGTGTTGCAAACTGTCACCTAGCTGCTGGATGCTCAGGTAAGCACTGCCTCGGCGCTGCTATCGCGGTGCCCCAAAGCTGTCCTTTCCTACTCGATAATTAACCCTAAAGCGGCCCGACTCATCCCATTTTCGTAAGTTTTCTTCCCTTCTTCTTCTTCGGTGACTGAGAGACGACACCTAGGGCTTCCATTTTTTTTCCAATCTCTCGTGATCCAAAAGTTTTTTTGTGACTAGAAATTGCCCCTGAGAGGAAAATTTCACTCCCTAAACTCTTTACTTCGATTTTCATTCGGGATTTTTTAGTTTTTGGGTGGAGAAAGTTTGGATTGGGGATTTTTTGGGGGAAAACCCTGATTTAGATCTTGATTTGCATTTTGTTCGGGGTTATAGCACAAGCTTGGTGTGACATTTGCCCAGGCTTAGTGTGACCACGCTCCAGACTTGGCGTGATCACACCTGGCCAAAAAGAGGCAAGTGTGATGCTTTTAGGGTTCAGAGGCACTGTGACCTTTCTGGAAATTCCATGACTCTGGAAGTTGCATGTGACCCAAAGATGAGATCAGCAGAGTATGATGAGAGACGGCTCGCTGATGGAAGAGTGTGAGGTAAACTTATCTGACCGAATGCAGACATCTAAGTCAAAGCCAACAATGCCAAAACAGAGGATAAAAAGAAAACCAATTTATCAAAATCTAAATCATTCAATTATAAACGAGATAAAGAGACATTTGAGCAAACTACCACAAAGAAGCCATCCTGAGAGAAGACCATGTCTCTCAGCGTATTCAATCATATTGAGGATGTTGAGAAGTCCCTCATCTATTTTCAATGGTCGATAGCCAGACTAGATCACCCGACCAGCAAAACTGACAAAACCTAGCCAATTGAACTAGTCCTGCTGACTCGAAGCCTGTCAAGCTCAACAAATCGAGTTAGAGAACAACAAAGCAATAGACTCATAAACGTAAAATACCAAGAATATCCTGTACAACCTTCTTTAAAGCGGGGTCGAAACTATAACATCATCATATTGTATCTCTTCCCTGATAATAGGAAGATCATTTCATGAATAAGACATGATGTATTATTGTTCATTACTATTCACTCATTATTGTTCACTCATCTCTCTTTCTCTTTTTCTCGCTCCTTATGCATTATTATGTGGTGTGATTCACGAACAAATCAGGAGTTAACAAATATGATTTCAAAACATGTAGGTATATATATATATTTTTATGTTATTATTTCTGAGAAAAGTGTAAAAATGATCTCCCGACTCTTTTTAAGGGTTTATGTTAATCTCAAAGGTTATAATAGTGCCAATTTAAGTCACATACACTTTTGATATGAACTAAAATAGTTCTCTCTGACAATTTCAGCCATGTTAGAAGTCTATGAACTAATTTAGAATATTTATAGACAATGTGTTATTGCTTCCGAATTTGCTTCGTGATTCTTATTCTTCTACACTTTCAACATATTGTTTCAAATTTTGCTTTGTCATTGTTATTCTTCCTCACTTTCCACCATGTTCGTAAAATGATATTTCTTTGTATATTTTTTTTTCAAAACACTTGAAACAAAACTATTTACAAAACTAGCACCCAAATGATTTTTCTTGAACTGTCATTGTTTTGCATAAAATTATTTATTAGTTTTTTAAATAAATTATTTGTGATAAGTGTGAGCTTCATATCAACATATAATTGATTTAATTTTTAAGAAAATGATGCTGGTTCTGCCCTTGAATACTGTCAATAAACAATGGGAAAACACTTGCTGAAAATTCAGCTTTACTTTTTCAGTACATTTGAACTCTTGCCCTTTTGCCTAACCAAGTACATTAATTTGTCCACAGGTGAATAGTTATTATAAAAAACTAATTTTTATCTCCATATAAAACAATGCAACATTTCAAAAAAAGTACCCAAAAATTCTCTCAAGTAATTAAAAGAATGACAACATGCAAGAGACTTACGTGAAGCCTTTTATTAAAGCACATTGCTTCATAAATTTTGGATTTTGACCATAAGATTTGCAATGAATTTCAGTGAAAGAACAATAAAAACAAAGGCCCATCAATAACTTTAATAGCACTATACTTTAATTTCAATAAAACAATGCAACTATACAAGAATTCAGAGCAGAAGTATGCTTTACATCCCACAAACTAAATCACAAGAACAGAAAAAAAATAAAAATCCCATTTTTCAGAGACTGAAAACTGAATTCTTGATCAAGCCAACCAATCTGAAACATTATCTGAACAAGGAAACAGACAAATCTGAATCATCTGAACCTTCTCCTTCTCTGTTCCCAGCTCCCAAACCAAACCAAATCTCTTCCTACAAACATCATAAGACACCAACTTACCCATAACCCAAAGATAAACCACCTCCTCCTTCGGATGAAACGCCATGAAATTAAACTGTCCATGATCCCGAAAACCAGTGGGAACCATCTCTCTGCATTCACCATCCAATTTTAATATCTCGGAAACACTGACTCTGTTCTTCAATGCCCATTTCAATCCTTTTAAAACCCAAATCCTCAACTCATTTGCATCATACATTGCACAGTGCAGAAACCCGCCAGAATTCCCCAAGCAAACATCATGCTCAATGTCCTCCGGGAGCTCGATTACTCTGCAACAANCAGAAACCCGCCAGAATTCCCCAAGCAAACATCATGCTCAATGTCCTCCGGGAGCTCGATTACTCTGCAACACATCTTTTCAAGATCAATGCAAGCAACATGGCCAGGATGAGCGAGAACATAGAGAACTCCATCAAAGTAATGCATCGAAGCCGAGAGCTTGTTGGTGTCTACCCCCCAATGCAGGCTGTGCCGAACCCACTTGCCGGTCTNCCATCAAAGTAATGCATCGAAGCCGAGAGCTTGTTGGTGTCTACCCCCCAATGCAGGCTGTGCTGAACCCACCTGCCGGTCTCCGACGAAAAGATCTCTAACTGGCCTCCCTGTGCCAGCCACCCGCTGAAGCAAACCACCTTGAAATACAGTGATTTGTAGGGATCAAAAGCTAATATTGAGAGCTGGTTCTTGCCCCTTGGCTTGGGCAGAGCAACCCATGTTTTCGTGGTTGGATTGCAGACATGAAAAGCAGAGGGAATGCTTCTGTAAAAGAGGAGAAGACCGTTGCTGCAGTCTATGATGCTGGAGTTGTGATTGAATGGGAGGTAACTAAAGTCTGTTTCTTGGAAGCTGCCATTAGAGTTGCAGCCATACCTGGGTTCGGGTTTGAGCTCGCCGGCGCCGCAGCGGTAGAACACGCCGGAGAGGATTAAAGGGAGCCTTTTGGCGACGTAACGCTCGGCGATAAGCCGCCGCCATGATCTCGAAACGCATTTGCAGCGGTAGATGCACTTCAACGGCAGTTTGGTTAGAATTTCGATCAGCAAGTCGTCTGTGAGGCCGAAGCCGTTTNAGGATTAAAGGGAGCCTTTTGGCGACGTAACGCTCGGCGATAAGCCGCCGCCATGATCTCGAAACGCATTTGTAGCGGTAGATGCACTTCAACGGAAGTTTGGTTAGAATTTCGATCAGCAAGTCGTCCGTGAGGCCGAAGCCGTTGGTTTCTGTATGATTAGACATGGCGCTGTTGTTCATTTTGGAGAAGCTCATTTTAATGTCTAGGAATCCAAAGCTAGAAAGAGAGATGGAATCCGAGAAGAAGATGCGCGCATATAAAAGAAGGATACTTATGTATTTATATATCTATCATATAAACATGTATGCCATGCCGCGTAAGCTAAAATTGTGTTATTTTCTTATATGATGATAAAGTTTTGGGTGATATAGATGTAAAAAAATCAAATTTTGGGGATATAAATACATAAAAATTGGGGGCATGGAAGGTTTTGAGAGGCGCGCTTGTGCCGACTTGTGTGGATGCCTTGCACGCTAAACATTCAAAGCGGTGACGTTGTTTCTTCTACGCGAAATGTAACAGCAAGTGTGACGCATTGGGGTCCATTATATCGAGCTTTCCTTCTGAGAGTATTTTTTTCAAAGCGGTATGACTCTAATTAGCTTTATTTGATTCTCATTATTTTGTTCGAAGCTCAGATGCAAGCATCATCCGAATAACGGAGGCGTAAGATGTATCACATCTCTTATCATCTTCTGTCTGTACTCCGGACTCAATATTATCTCCATAAAGAGGCCAAGTAGTTCGCAGTTTCGTCTCGATCATTATTCACCCATGGTTATTTTTATGAAAAGCATTTTAAACATGAATATTTAGTTGTTCGGATTTGTCCTATGAGTAATGTCCAAAGTGATAGAATCAGAGGAGAGAGAGATATATATGAGGAAATAAAGAGCACACATAGACTTATCCCGTTGGGGAAAGTTGGGTATCCTCGAACCATGCAACCCATTTCATACATTGTAATTAAAGGGCTATAATAAGGAAAAAGAGAGAAATCTCTTTACAGGATATGGGTCAGAAGAAAAGAGCCAAAAACCTGTTTAGGCATCTTTTAATGAGGTCCTAAAGTGCAAAAATACTTATATGCCTCTGCTTTAGTAAAGGTTACAGAGTCACATTGTCTTCTATAGTGTCTTTTCCTACTTAAAATAATTTAGGCATCTTTTAATATTCAAGAGTCTTCTGGTCGGTAGACCATTGAGTCGGTCGATAGTATTAGTGTTGATCGGCTATTTCGTCTGCATACTTGTCAGTCTTCACTCTGAGAAATCGTTTGACTTTGAAAATGGTAGCTAGTCGATTGTGATGTGGTCAGTCGGCTGGTGTACCCCGTGATGATCTTTGCGAAAGTTGTTGAGAGAAACCTCACTTTAATGCTTGTGAGGTTGCTGGGTTACTAGACCTTTATTCGGTCATATGCAGATTGTTTGTTCTCAGCCGATCTATGTGGATCTTTGGTTGGTTACCATCCTTTAGATCAGCTTTTTGCCAGTTAACTGGGTGTTCTTCAACTAGTCAGCTTTATAAATATTTAGTTTTTGGTTTGGAACGTTAGATTTCCTCGAGATTTTTGCATGCGATTTTTTTGTTGTACAATAGTGAATATGAATTTCTCTAAACATTGTTATTTATAAATCTAGCGCATTCTTTACTCCACTTTTTAAATTCTCACTCAAATACCAAATTCACCACAAAACTCTTATCTATATATTTTTCATTTTTATCAAATTCATAACATTTGATTGTGACATGCATAAATATATTGGTTTGAAAGTTAAAAAAAATCTCAATTCTAGTTTTGTGTATATCAAAAGGCTCCATGCTAATCGAAATGTTCCGAATACGACACATTTCGCCAATAAAAATGAATAAGGATATCCTGAGGATAGGTTCCGGTCCAACGATCAATCAGAGATCAACTGAGAAGACAAACAAACCAGAGCTCATATATTGGTCGAGCGACCAACCCAAAGGGTGAACGAACTGAAAAACCAAATGACATTTGAGTGGCCAAATGAAAAAATGGTGATGCAAAGACCAACCAAGTTATCATTTGATTGACTCAAGGATCACTTAGGAAGAAAAATCAATCCATAGGAGGACTTACCACCAAATAATTTGCAACCACACAACAGGAAACTAATATATAAGAGGTCAGCCAATGAAAAATCATAAGGGCACATCATCCTAAGCTCTCTATCCAAACATTAAATGTAGATGTGTCGTTGGAATATGTAAGAAAATATAATTTCTCACATCTTTTACACATTCTTCATCTTTTCTTAGGGTGTGAAAATCTTCTTTTAAATAACAATTGTCTTCTAGTGAAATGTAGCAGTTATCCCTAAAAAAAAATATTTTTGTGCTTACTTGTGCTGATAAGTAGAGAATATAATATATATATATATATATAGGACTTCCGTCGGGCATTTTAATATTACATTCTTATAAAATTGACTGTTGGGCTGAAAGGTTGTGATAAGCTGTACAAAATTTGTGTGCGTAAGACTTACGTAACGTTACTTATATCATGTTATATCATGGAGGTTATTCAAAGAATATTGAGGGTTATATTAGTGTTATAACTCCTATAACCTTCCTATAACCTTTCTGTAATCTTCATGTAACCTATAAATAAGTTTTGCACTTTTATTTTCATATATTTGACGTACTCAGCGCTGCGTGCGTCTTATATTCACAATTTTTTCTCGATGAACTGACACACAACTTACAGGAATGTCAATTTAGACTAGGGCTNGAGCCTCCTTGATACGGCAGTCATGACAGAGCAGTAATTATGTATTTTTTAGACATTACTTGTGATTTTTTTTCGGTTTTTTAAAGAATCTTTTTGTTTAATATATGTTTCTTACATTATTTGTCTTTTTTTTTTTTGAACAATTCAATTTATTTAAAAAAATCAATTTATTTTATTGAAAATAAAACTAAAAACAACAAATTAAAAACAAAAAGAAAAAAAGAAAAAGTAAACAATGTATATATTTCTTTTTACTTTCTGGAAGGCAAAAGTATTGTTTAGGTTGTTATCATATCATAGAATAATATTATTATTGCATGTCGGATAACTACAATAGTAAGAGGATAATTTAGTGTCATTGTATTGTATGAAGATCTAACACGTACTGATATTGTGTACAGAGAATGCATTAGCACGAATCTATGGAGATCTGACCGCGCAAATGCGGTTTTTGCTATCATGTTCTTTTATCTGATTGTGTTGAATCCTACTGCCATGCTAAAACGAAAATCTATTACTCTACTGCCACGGATTTTCTAGCAAGCATTTGACTAAAAAAATTGTGATTAAGATTACTTTAAAATTAAATTTTTTTTATATTAACAATTGAAAATAATTAGAAAAAATTAATCAAATAGAAAATTTTCATTTAAATTTCAAAAACAAACTCATTAAGATGTTCTATTAAAGCTCAAATTAACTTAATATCCCACATAATACTGAGCAAAACTAAAGTTAAAAAAAAAACAAAAAAAAAAGAATTACATGCCACTTAATTCTTATTTACTTACACATCTAACACCTAATATTAATTTTTACATGCTTACCACCTTACTTATACATGAAAAAAATTTAATTAAATTTTTAAAAATTAAATAATGATATTTTTGAATTGATATAAAATATTTTGGTGGTATAAATGTAAAAAGTAAATTTTAGATATGTAAATATATAGAAATTGGGTGGTATTTATGAATATGCTCCTAAAAAAAACCTAGATGCAATGAAGGTCTTCGCAGGGCAATAAAGATCGATTGATGGTAGACGTTTAACAAAGGTTGGGCAACCATGGACCAAAGACAGAAGTTGGGTGATTCGACAATCATAGTCAGGCAATGATACTTGAATGATCTTTGTTGGGAAACAACAATTCGATTAAGGTGATTGGGTGGTCATGATCCAATGATGGTGGTTGGGTGATGAATGACCAATTATGATGTGCGAGCTATGGTGGTACAACTGCAATAGAAGGAAGGGGGCAATGTTGGCATTATTTTTTGGCTTGCTCTGGCATCATTATTATCAGTTGAAGTCTCTCATGGCCCATGCCTCCAGCAGTCAGCTGCAAGCAAGAAAATTACCAAAAAACATATAACGTTGCGACATAGTACCGGCATCGCGGCCTTGCATGTTAAAAGATGAGTCTCTTGAGATGCACCGACAACATTATGGCACAACGACACATAAAGGATCTAGTGTTGCAGTGGCTCATGAAAACATTTAAAGCATTAGTTTACGTCCCAGTGTATCAAAGGCTAGGCACGCCGACACATACCGAGGCACGATGGAGCCCAATTAAATATATATATATATATATATATATATATATATATATA
>JXCR01145210.1:240254-313047 GCA_002079205.1 Phalaenopsis hybrid cultivar | reverse complement strand
TTTAGTAGTTACTGTTTAAACTTTACATTTCAGTTTTGCTAGTAGTTAAATAATTTAGTTTTAATAATATCTTAACATTCAAAATTAGTGACAATAATTTGTTTTTATTTCTGTGAATTTCATAGCTAATTTATCATTTCAAATTTAAACCTTCCCTGTGGGATCAATATTTGGGGCTTAAGTAGAAAGTCTTTTATTGCTTGATAACAATACATATACTTACGTAGAATCCAAACATCAATTACTTAAATTTCTCATTTATAAATAATTGTATTAAGCTTTTGGCACCATTACTTAGCAGAGCCAACTTTATATATTTTTCACAACTATATTTTATCGTGGGATGAAGTTTTTGGCGCCGTTGCCGGGGGAAGGTAATGGTAAATTAAATAGATTCAGTAAATTAGGGAATTTAGAGATAAAATAACTAAAAGAAAAATTTTAAAAAATAAAAAATAAAAGATGAAATTTATTTTATTTAAGAATTATTTTTAAGAAATTTGTCTTTGTCTCTTATATTTGTTTATGCGAAATATTGGATCTAAAGATTTAATACCTTATGATTCAGAATTAGAACATACTTTTAGAAAAATTCAAAAATAACAAAAAGAAATTAAAAACTTAAATGAAATGAGGAATAGCTTAGATAATCAAAAAAATGAAAATCGACAAAGACCTTTAAAAGATTATGCTAATCCGTCAACAGATGAACTTCACTTGATTATTCAAAATCCTGATGTTGCTGCTAATTTATTTGAGCTTAAACCTGTTATTATCCAAATGGTACAAAAAAATCAGTTTGGAGGAACACCTGCTGAAGATCCCAACTTACATCTTGCTAGTTTTTTTGAAATTTGTGCTACTTTTAAATATGACGGAGTGTCTAATGATGCTGTTAGGCTTAGAATTTTTTCTTTTTCATTAAGGGATAAAGCGGAAGTTTGTTTAAATTTATTAGCACCTGGATTATTAGAACTTGGGGAGAACTATCACAAAAATTCTTGGCTAAATATTTTCCACCCTAAAAAATTTAGAACTTGGGGAGAACTATCACAAAAATTCTTGGCTAAATATTTTCCACCCTCGAAAACCCCTAAGCTTAGAAATGATATTACATTGGCTAAATATTTTCCACCCTAAAAAACCGCTAAGCTTAGAAATGATATTACATCTTTTTGTCAGTTTGAAAGAGAATCGATATATGAAGCTTGAGAAAGATTTAAAGATCTTCTAAGAATATGTCCACACCATGCTTTACCAGAATGGTTAATAATTCAAATATTTTACAATGGATTAGTAGGATTACTTAGATCTATTATATATAATGCTGTAGTGGTTCACTAATGTCAAACCTTCTAAAGAAGCATATTCTTTAATTGTAGAAATGACTATTAATAATTTTAAATGGCCCTTTGAAAGGGTAAATCCTAAGAGAGTAGTTAGTACTCATGACTCTGATGTAATGTCTATTTTGGCATCTCAAACTGCTGCTATTTTGAAAAGATTGATCAAATTAGAGTGAACTATTCTCAAATACCCTCAGTATTAGAGGAAAATTCACTAGGATAGATAATTGAAACTCAATCATCTTACAAAACCTTAAATGCTATAAATAATCAAAATAATAATCCCTAGTCTAATTATTATAACCCTGGTTGAAAGAATCACCCTAACTTTAGTTGGAATAATTATAACAATTCAGTGAATCCCTCCGGAAATTTGAATAACCAAGGAAGTCCTAATTATTAACCTTATTATCCTCCTGGATTTAACTCTAACCCTAACCCACAAGTTAAGGAAAATAAGTTGACAATGGAAGAAGTATTGTTGAACATGGGAAATCAAATACAAAATTAAGGGCATGCTATTAGAAATATTGAAAATCAATTAGGACATACTGCTACTGCACTTAGTAATAGACCTTTGGGAATTCTTCTGAGTACTGTGGAAGTCAATCTAAAAGATCAAAATCAAGCGAAAATTAAAGCTATTCAATTATGAAGTGAAAAAGAAGTTGAAATAAGAATCCAAAGAGAAACTGAAGTTGTTGAAGAGAGAGAAGAAATGGAAAGCGACCAAAATGAAAATGAACAAACACAAGTTCTTTTAGAAAAAACATTACCTCTATTTCCTCAAAGACTGAAGCGGAAGAATAAAGATAAACAATTTACAAAATTTTTGTAAATCCTTAAGTTAACGATAAACATTCCTTTCATTGAAGCTTTGGAGAAAATGCCAACTTATGTGAAATTTATGAAGGATATACTAAACAAGAGAAAGAAGTTTATAGATGACGAGACCGTTGCACTCAGTGAAGAGTGTAGTGCTATTATGTAGAAAAAGCTTCCTAAAAAATTAAAAGATCTTGGTAGTTTTACTATACCTTGTGTTATTGGTGAAATTTTTTTTGGAAAAGCTTTATGTGATTTGGGAGTGAGTATCGATCTTATGCCTCTATCAATTTTTAAACCTTTAAATTTGGGAGAGATTTCCCCTACTACTGTAGCTCTTGAGTTAGTTGATCGATTAATAACTTATCCAAAAGGAGTTATAGAAGATGTATTAGTAAAAGTGAATAAATTTATTTTTCCTGTAGACTTTATATTATTAGATATGGAGGAAGATAAAGAGATTCCTATTATTTTAGGGTGACCATTTCTTGCAACAGGAAGAGCAGTGATAGATGTACAAAAGGAGAATTAATAATGAGAGTTAATGATCAAGAATTAACATTTAATACTGCAAGAGCTATGAAATATTCTGCAAAAGAAAAAGATAATGAATAGTTTAAGGAGCAGTTTGAAGATAAATTAAAGTAACATTTTAGGATGGAAGTAACTGATTATCTGAGTAATGAATAGTTTAAGGAAGATTTTGAAGATAAATTAAAGCAAGGAGAATTTTGAGAAAAAGGATGAAATAATAGAAGAAGCAATAGATTATATTCAGGACAAATTTGAAACTTTAGATTTGTTGGAAAACGCTAATAATAATCTTATTGCTTCAAGTATTAAACCACCTGAAATTGAACTAAAAACATTACCTACCCATTTAGAATATGTGTTTTTAGGAGAGTCATCAACATTGCCTGTTATTTTATCTTCTGAATTAACAAAAATTCAAGAATAAAAATTAATAGAGATTTTGAAATGATATAAAAAGGCTTTTGCATGGACTTTAACAGATATTAAAGGAATTAGTCCTTTAATTTGTATGCACAAAATTATATTAGATGAACAATACAAACCTAATGTTGATCCTTAGAGGAGATTAAATCTAATAATGAAAGAAGTTGTTAAAAAAGTAATTTGAAAATGGTAAAATGCTGGAATTTTATATCCTATTTTAGATAATGCTTGGGTAAGTCGAATTCACTGCGTTCCAAGGAAAGGAGGAGTGACCATTAAAAATAATGAAAAAAAAATGAATTAATTCACATAAGACAATTTACTGGTTGGTGAATTTGTAATGACTATAGAAAATTAAATATGACTAGCACGAAAGATCACTTTCCTTTACTCTTTCTAGACCAAATGTTGAATAGATTGGCTGGAAAAAAATATTATTGTTTTTTAGATGGATATACCAGTTACACCAAATTCCAATTGCTTTAGAGTATCAAAATAAAACAACATTTACAAGCCCTTATGGAACATTTGCTTTTCGTAGAATGTCTTTTGGACTATGCAATGCACCTGCAACATTTTAAAGATGTATGATGTCAATTTTTAGCAATTTAATTGAACATGGAATGGAAGTGTTTATGGATGATTTTTCTGTATTCAAAACTTTGTTTGAATTATGTTTAACTAATTTAGAAAAAGTCCTAGAAGTATGTAAAAGAATTAATATAGTACTAAATTAGGAAAATCTTCAATTTTGGTTACAAGATGTATTCTACTTGAGCATAAAATTTTTGAAAATGGCATGGAAGTAGATCCTACAAAAATTCAAGTTATTGAAAAATTACCACCTCATACTAATGTTAGAGGGGTAAGAAGTTTTCTAGGATATGCTGGATTCTACAGGCGCTACATAAAAATTTTTCAAAAATAAAGAAGCCATTATGCCAACTTTTAGAAAAAGATACAAAATTTGATTTGAATGAGAAATGCATAAAAGCATTTAACTTATTGAAAGAAAAATTAATCAATGCACCTATAATAGTTCTACCTAACTGGGAATAACCATTCGAAATAATGTGCGATGCTAGTGATTATGCTATTGGGGCTGTTTTAGGATAAAGGCACAACCAGGTTTTTAAAGTAATATATTATGCTAGTAAAACTCTAAATGATGCTCAAATTAACTATACTATTACTAAAGAGAGTTATTAGCTATTTTTATGCCTTTGATAAATTTAGACCTTACTTAATTGGAACCAAATGTATACTGCATTCAATCATTCTGCTATTAAATACTTGATGCAAAAGAAGGATGCTAAACCAAGATTAATTAGATGGATATCTCTTTTGCAAGAGTTTGATTTTACCGTAGTTGATAGAAATGGAAATGATAATCAAATAGCTGATCATTTGTCTAGACTAGAAAGAGAAATATTAACTAATTTTGCAAATAAAATTTTAGAAAATTTCCTTGATGAACAATTATATAGTATTGATGAAATGAATGTATTTTGGTATGCTGATATAGTAAGTTATATTGTAAGTGATATCTTAGCACATGATATTGAAAATCAACAACTAAGTATTTTCTATATGATTCAAAATTCTATTTTTGGGATGAACCATATTTATATAAACAATGTAAAGATCTAATTATTTGAAGGTGTGTGCTTTTTGAAGAAACTTAACAAATAATTGAAAGGTGTCATGATTCTGAATTTGGAGAATATTTTAGAACAAATAGAACTACATATAAGATTTTACAAGCTGGATTTTATTGGCCTACTCTTTTTAGAGATGTTAATGAAAATATTAAAACATGTGATCAATGTCAACGAGTACGAAATATTTTTAGAAGAAATGAAATGCCTCTAAATTACACATTAGAAGTTAAAATTTTTTATGTGTGGGGATTAGATTTTATAGGACAATTTATTCCTTCATTTGAAAATTTTTATATATTATTTGTTATTGATTATATGTCCAAATGGATTGAAACTATTGTTGTACCTAGAGGTGATGCTTGGAGTGTTTATAAATTTTTAATTAAAAATATTTTTATGAGATATGGAATGTCGAGAGTAATTATTGCAGATGGAGGATCTCATTTTAGGAATAAGAGAATCGAAAAATTGATTAAGAATTATGATATTTTGCATAATTACTCTACTGCTTATCATCCTCAGACTAGTGGTTTAGTAGAGAAATTAAATTGTGAAATTAAGCAAATTTTAGATAAAGCTGTAAATCCCTATAAATTGGATTAGTTTACTAGATTAGATACTGCATTATAGGCATATAGAACTGCTTATAAGACTCTTATAGGGATGTCCCCATATAGGGTTATTTTTGGAAGAACATACCATTTACCAGTAGAATTGGAGCATAAAGCATTTTGGGTATGCTGGTGAGAAAAGATTATTGCAGCTCAATGAACTTATGAGGAGATTAGAATGAAGCATATGATAATGCAAAAATCTATAAAGAGAAAATGAAAATATGACATGATTGGAAGATTATTAAAAAGAAGTTTGAACCTAAACAAGAAGTTTTATTATATAATATAAGATTGAGATTATTTTCAGGAAAACTGAAATCTAGATGGTTAGGACCATTTAAAGTGATTAAAGTCTATCATTATGGAACTATTGTTATTAAAGATCCTGATAATATAAATATATTTAAAGTTAACGGGCATCGATTGAAACATTATTATGAAAGGCACATACCATAATTTAAAGAATCTTTAATGTAAAGTCAACCTACCTAAACAAATGGTTCGTCGGGCTGACAATGTTAAACTATATATAAATATATATATCTATGTATTACTATTTTGTTTGATAAGTGTTTTGTATAATAGTAGATAATAATCCTACATAATTTTATATATTATAAACTAAGACAAATATTGGTATTGGAGGAAAATTTAGAATCAAAATTGAAAAAAAAATGAAATGACGTGATTTGGCCTCTAGCGCCAGCATGGGTGCCGACGACGCCTGCTAAACTGACCATGGCGCCGACAGTGCCATCGGGAGCACCGACAGTGCTGATAGTAGTTTGCACAGTTCAAGATGACTTTTGCAGAATTTAACGATATTTTACTCTGTAATAATAGCTGGGAAGTGTTTTTAAAGTCCTAAAAACTGCCTTGCAAGACCAGAAACTTCTTATTTTGAATTCCATGGCTTCAAATTCTAGAAATACTTCCATGTATGGAGTTTTCAATGGAAGAAAGTTTATCAGTTTTGATGCACAAAGATTATACGACAAAGTTATTACAAAGAAGAGACTGATCAAGGAGAGAGGCTTTGTCAGTCATGGATTAATTAATCCAAGTTCTCCGATTGATAAAATCATTGTACAAAAATGATGGGAAATTTTGTGCTACACTTCCACTGCAATTGTTGTACCATTGGTGAAGGAATTCTATGCCAACTTACATGGAATTACCTAAGGAGCGGTCTTCGTACGAGGTAAGGCTGTACCATTTACTCCGGCATGAATTAATGAGTTGTATATGATAGAAAATGTTCCAATATGTCATTATAAAAATTTTATCCCAATAAGAGATTTGATGCAAGATGTGTATAATTTTTTGACGGATGAAAGTGATATTTGGGAAATGCAAGATAAAGGATATATTAGTTTCTCTACTTCATTGCTTAATCCAATATCAAAATAAGGGAATTTCCTCATTTTTGTAAATTTACTCCCTATCATGAAGATTAGTAGAGTCACCAAAGAAAGTGTTATTTTAAATTATTGCATTCAAAAGGAAAACCCATTAATGTAGGATTTATCTTTTTTAAATCTGTTATGGGTACTATTATGAATGGGCCAATATATGGAGTTGGACATCCTTCCACAATTTTCCTACTTCGAAGTCAATCTCAAGTTCCCTATGAAAGTTGGGAAAAATTTTTATTTCATTGGGAGCTGATGATTCCTATTGATGAAAATTATGTTGGGAATGGAAATGAAGCATTAGATACTATCTTGAATGATTCATCACATGCTTCAACTCCATTGATGCCACAAACAGTTGGAAGTTCACAACCTTTGGAAAAGAAATTGAAGAAAATTGAAAGAGAACTTCAGAGTATGACGAATGCAATAGAAAATCTTAATATCTTTTTGATCACATAGATTGGAGGATGAAGGAGAATTTTGATAATACTGGAACAATTGAAGCAGGATTAGTGCAGATGTTCAAAGAAAATGGATGAATCAAAGAAAATTTGACTAATCAATTTCCATACCGACCCTTCTACAATATGTACGTTCATTACCAGTCAGTGGGAGATATTAGAGGAGGAGAAAGTACTGAAGATGAGGCAGAATAATTGAAGAATTTGTACTCTCACTAGTTTAAAATACTTATGTATTTAAGGTTATTGTGTTAATTTGATTTAGTTTGCTTTGCTTTAGAATTCTAAACTTTGACTGTGTGTATAGTTTTGTGCCAGTGTTTAGTATTGTGGCTTCATTTCTATGTTGAATTATTTGCTTTATATATTTGAAAGTGTGATTAGAAACTTATATTTGTAAAAGTGTATTTTCATATATAAAAGTTAGTTTGGTGTTGATTGTGAAAATATTTGTTAGTGAATTATTTTTAGATAAAAAATTATGTTCAAAAATACTAAAAAGACTTTAGAGCAAATTGAAAGAATTTTGAAAATTGCAAAAATCAGAAAATTAAATATTTTTTGCCTTAAGTGCCGACGACGCTGGCATGGGCTCCTATAACGCCCTTGACCCGAGAACACCTTAAACCCCTTAAAATTTGCGATTTACACCATAAAACTCCATTTTTACCCTTTGAGTCACCTTCAACCTCCAGTTTTTGCACCTAGGGCTTGATTTTGCTCAGATTTGAAGCAATTTTAAGGCAAAAGAATTTCGGATTTCATCTTCTCTAAGTAAGAGCTACACATTGAACTAAGAGTTTGAAGGTAAGGTTAAAAAAATTGAAGTTGAGAGAGATAAAATTGAAGAATCAAAAGAGGACGCTCCAAAAGATTTTGAAAGACCTATTTCTCCCTAAAAATTTATTTGGAAAAACCACCAACTGCATTTCCTCAGAGACTTCATCAGCAGAAGTTGGATAAGCAATTTTCAAAATTTATGGAAATATTTAAGAAGCTTACAATTAATATTCCATTTGTTGAAACCTTAGAGCAAATGTCAAGCCATGTAAAGTTTATGAAGGATATTCTCAACGAGAAATAAAGTTTGAAGATAATGATACTGTTGCACTTAGTGAGGAGTGCAGTGCTATAATTAAAAAAAAAGCTTCCTGAAAAGCTTAAAGATAGTGGTAGCTTTACAATTCCATGTGCAATAGGAGAGATTTTATGGGAAAGCTTTATGTGATTTAGGTGCAAGCATTAACATTATTCCATTGTCAATATTCAAAAGATTGGAATTAGGAGAAATAACCCCTACAACTGTAACACTGCAGCTAGCAGATCGTTTGATAACATACCTTAAAGGAGTTATAGAAGATGTCCTAGTGAAAGAGGATCAATTTATCTTTCTTGTTGATTTCATTGTGCTAGATATAGAGGAAGATAAAGAGATACCTATCATTTTGTGGAGACCTTTCCTAGCCACAGGAAGAGCAATGATAGATGTCCAGAAAGGGGAATTAACAATGCTTGACAATGATCAAACTGTTACTTTCAACATTTCAAGATCAATGAAATATCCTACAAAAGGTAAAGATGATGAATGTTATAGGATGAATGTTATAAGATATCTAAGTGAATGCCATTTCAAAAAAGCTTATGAAGAAAAATCAGAAGAAAAAGATATGGAACACGAGTAAGAAGAAGAATTAGATCGATGTGAAGAACTTTTAAGAAATATTCAAACTATGTTCGAGAAAGTTTAGAAATTTTGGACACGATAGACAAAGATAAATCATTTCGTCCATCAATTTTAGAGTTGAAGTTACTTCTTGATCATTTAAAATATGCCTTTTTAGGAGATTCCTCTACTTTACCTGTTATAATTTCCTCAAAATTAACGATGGAAGAAGAAGAAAGGTTGATGAAAATTTTGAAAAATTCTAAGAAAGCCTTTGGATGGATAATTATTTATATTAAAGGAATCAGTCCTTCAATTTGTATGCAGAGAATTCATATGGAAGAGAACTTTAAACCTAGGGCTGATACTCAAAGGAGACTAAATCCTGTTGTGAAAAAAGTTGTTAAGAAAGAAATTTTAAAGTTGTTAGATGCTAGAATTATCTACCTTATTTCAGGTAGTGCATGGGTTAGTCCAATTCACTGCGTTCCTAAGAAAAAAGGAGTAACTGTAACTATGAATGAACATAATGAATTAATACCTACTAAATAAGTTAGAGGGCGGTGAATATGCATTGATTATAGAAAATTAAATCTTGCCACTAGGAAAGATCATTTTCCATTACCCATTCTAGATCAAATGCTGGATTGCATTGATTATAGAAAATTAAATCTTACCACTAGGAAAGATCATTTTCCATTACCCTTTCTATATCAAATGCTGGATAGACTAGCTGGGCATAAATACTTTAGTTTTTTGGATGGATATATTGGTTATCACCAAATACAAAAATCTCCTGAGGATCAAGAGAAAAAAAATTTTACCAGTCCTTATGGTACTTTTGCTTTTTGAAGGATGTCCTTTGATTTATGTAATGCCCCTACTACATTTCAAAGATGTAAGATGGCAATTTTTTGTGATTTAATTAAAAAAGGGATTGAAGTATTCATGGATGATTTTTGACTGTTTGGAACTTCATTTGACTCATTTTTAGAACATTTATCTAAAGTTCTTAAGCGCTGTGAAGAAACAAATTTTGTCCTCAATTGGGAAAAATTTCAATATATGGTAGTAGGAGGAATTGTATTAGGCCATCAAATATCAGAAAATGGTATGGAAGTAGATCCTGCTAAAATTCAAGTGATCCATAATTTACCTTATCCAATAAATGTAAGGAAAATTAGGAGTTTTTTTTGAACATGTTGGAATAGGTGATATCTTAAAGACTATTCAAAGATTGCTAAGCCTTTATGCGATTTACTGGAGAAAGATGCAATTTTCAATTTTGATAAGGAATGCCTAAAAGTTTTTAATTTATTAAAAGAAAAATTAATCACTGCACCAATTATAGTTTCACAAAATTGGGGAAAACTTTTTAAATTGACGTGTGATGCAAGTGATTATACTATAGAAGTTGTTTTAGGACAAAGATATGATAAAATTTTCAAAGTAATTTACTATGCTAGTAAAACTCTTAATGAAACTCAAATCAATTATACAACAACTGAAAAAGAGTTATTAGAAATAGTACATGCTTTTGATAAATTTAGATCATATTTAATTAGAATTCATTGTATAGTGCATACAAATCATTCTGCTATTAAGTACTTAATGAAAAAGAAGGATGCTAAACCTAAACTTATAAGATGGTTCCTTGTTTTGCAAGAATTTGATTTTGAAATAGTAGATCTAAAGGGGACTTAAATTCAAATTGCTAATCATTTATCCAGGTTTGAGTTAGAAAAACCACTCTATTTTGAAAAAAACAAATAATGAACTTTCTCCAGATGAAAAATTGTTCACTATTAATGAGTGGCATGTTCGGTGGAACGCCGACATTATGAACTTTATTATTAGCGATATTCTACCCTATGGAATGACATACAAACAAAAAAAGAAATTTATTTCTGAAGCTAAGAATTATTTTTGGGATGATCCATTTTTATATAAACAAGGAAATAATCTAATTATTTGAAGATGTGTACCATTAGAAGAAAAATTGTGAAATTATTAAAAAATGTCATAATTCTGAATTTGGGGGACATTTTGGTGTTGATAAAATAACGTACATAATTTTATAATCAGGATTCTATTAGCCTACAATTTTTAGAGATGTTAATGCTTATATCTAAACTTGTGATAGATGTCAAAGAGTAGGCAATATTTCTAGACGAAATGAGATGCCCCTCAATTATATGCTAGAAGTTGAAATATTTGATGTTTGGGGATTAGATTTCATGGGACCATTTATACAATCTTTCTAAAATTTATATATTCTGTTAGCAGTGGACTATGTATCCAAATGAATAGAAGTTGTTGCTTTACCTCAATGTGATGCTCAAAGTGTTGCAATTTTTTTGAAAACGAACATATTTTGTAGATTTAGGATGCCGAGAGTTATCATTATTGATGGGGGAAGTCATTTTAGAAATGCCGTAATGGAAAAGTTATTAAATAAATATCATATAAATCATAGGATTGCTACTGCTTATCATTCTCAGAGAAGTGGTCTAGCTAAATTATCCAACCATTAAATTAAAAGAATTATGGAAAAATCTGTGAATCCAACAAAAATGGATTAGCTAGTCAAAATTGGTTATGCTTTGTGGGCTTATAGGACTGCATACAGAACTCCTATAGGAATGTCCTCATATAAGCTAATATTTGGGAAAGCTTGTCACTTACCAATTGAACTTGAGCATAATGCATATTGGACATAGGCTAATATTTGGGAAACTTGTCACTTACCAGTTGAACTTGAGCATAAGGCATATGGGCAATTAAAGAGTTCAATTATAATTTGAAAGATGCTGGTGAGAAAATGTTATTGCAATTAAATGAGTTTGAAGAGATAAGAAATGAATCTTATGAGAGTGTCGAGATTTATAAAGAAAAGATGAAGATGTGGCATGATCGAAGAATTCTTACTAAAAATTTTCAACCATGGCAACAAGTTTTGCTATATAATGCAAGATTAAGATTATTTCCAGGCAAACTTAGTCCTGGTGGATGGGCCCGTTTGTTGTGATAAAAGCTTATCCTTATCGAGCTGTGGATATTAAAGATCCTAAGTCAGAGAAAATATTTAAAGTTAATGGACATATATTGAAACCTTATTTTATTGGGGATCTGCATAAACTTAATGATGGAATGATGTTAGGTCAACCAGAATAAGCACTGGTTATGTTGGGCTAACCTTTAAAGACTTGAGAAAATCTTAAGATTATAGATATAATATAGTAAGTAAAACTATTCTTAATAAAAATTTTTATGTGTGTTGACCTCACTTTTTGTTGAGGTCTAGTTCTTCATTTTTAGTAGCCTAGGGTCCAGCCATAGGATTTTTCTGTTGACTATTCCTAGAAAACTAGAAAAGGAACCCTCACCATTAGAAATTCTAAACTCTTATTCGCTCAACTTGAAGCTCTACATATTGGTCCTAACCTCTAGCACTTGTAGGTGCGTTCATTATGAGGGAGCCCAAGGAGAGTTCCTATAGGACTGCTTGCCCTCAGGGTTGACTCTTGGTGTTGGGCTAGAGCTAAGGCACTCACTACAATCACCTCACACACATTCACTCAATACCCTTAATCCTTTGGGAGACTGATGTAGATGGTCCTCTAAACCTACTAGCCCTAGGTTGGTGTTTAGCTAAGAACAGTGCATAGAGGACCCAAATGGGGTTTATATTCGTCTATCGCTTATTTATGGGGGTTAGCTCCCTAATTTTATCAAAGATACCCAACTTAGCCTTTTGCCCATAAACTCCCCCAAATTACCTATATAACCTTGAAACCCTAAATTTGGAAAAACTTCCCAAATTTACCCAAATACCCAAATTTATTCAAAAATCATTTCAAACCTTTTGAAAATGCCCAAATTACCCAAAATCACCAAAAATTTCCAAATTACCAAAATACCACTCCTTAGCCCAAAATTTCAAAATTTCCAAAAAATCCTAAAAAATCCTAAAACCTTCCAAATATTCCTAATTTAATTTTTCAAAACTACAACATGACCCAATTTGGCCAATTTGACCATCTCTGTCCAAAACCCCAAATTGCCCTTAAAAGGCCCCATCTCCCCAAATCCACCTCAAATGTCCATTAAATTGGTCCCAATTTCCCCTAATTTCAATCCTAAACTTAAATTCACCTTCCATGTGGCAAATTTAAACCAAATCTAAGCTTAACTAGCCCATTCTTTGAGCCCAATTTTGATTTAGGTCAAAGCCCCAATTTTGGACTTGACTTAATCTCACCTAATTAAAGCCATAGCCCACTCAATTTGCCACAAATTATGTTGAAAACTCTTCACAACATTCCTAAACATTAAAATTGACCTTCAGTTAGCCTTTATGAAGCCTAAATTGCATTTAATTTCAACCTAAGTCAAAAGCCCCAAATTTTACCCAAAATTGGCTATGCCTCCAAATTTCACAAAATTGATTGCCTTAACCCCAGAATTTCCACTCCATTACTTCATGAAAAATCTTCATAGAATATCCCCTGATCATTTGAACCATTTAATTGAGCCAAATTCCAAGCTTAGCCCAAGCTAGACCAAAGTCTAGCCCAACATGCCTAAATTCACCAAAATTCCATAATCCTTCAAATTGTAACCCCAATTGAACTCAAAATCCTTTCAATCCTTCCCCAAAAATGTTCATTAAAATCATATACATCAAATGAATCCACCAATTATGCCAATTAACATGGCTATTCTAGCATAAACCCAAGTCTTGGTCATTTGCACCCACTTGGACCCATGCACCAAAATTGACCTAGACATGTCAAATTGGTCAAGGCAACGCCACCACAGCCAAATTTTGGACCCTATTAACCAAGAAATACTCTATGGAACCACCCAAATGAGCCATAGACCAAGTGATCCACGAATCAAGGAATTTCATTCCATATTTTCTTAATCCAAGGATATTTTTGCCAAAACTAAACACCAACCCATTTAATTGTTGTGGCATATTCCCCTTGATTACCTGACCTCTAGCCACCTCCTTTGGCCTGGCCGGCCGGCCTAGTGGCCAAAAAATGTCCAAACCAAAAGCCAGCCCCATGGAATCAAACCAAATTCAAACCTAGAGGCCACCTTATCCAAATTAAATGTTAGAGCCTATCTGAGCTCCACCTAAGCAAGCATTTTTACCCCCCAATTGGCTATGACAGCTACCCAAAAGCTCATTTTATGAAAAGCTCACCTCCACGGACATGGAGGGTGTGCTAAAAATTTTTAGAGAGAGCCCTCCAAATTACTCTTAGACCCTCTTTGAGACCTCCTCAGTGCAACCAACCACCACATTGCCTTGAATCCCCTTGCTGGAGTTCAATTTTTGAGTGCAAAACCTTGTTAGAGACAGAACAGAGCTCTCCATACCTCTACACTCCACCAAAAATCAAATTAAACTCACCCACACCTTCACCACAATGAAAGAAGAAGAAGTCTCATCAAATCCCCCTCATAAATAGCTCCTAACATAGCTCTAGACTAACACCTGAAATCGAGCTTGGTTGAATTCATGCCTAGGCCTTTCACCACAGCAAGAGGCTTAATCCCTAGCTTCCTTAGACATCAAAAAACGTGCCAAGTACCTTTGATCAAAGCTTCCATTCTCACAGAAAAGGTAATGAACTCTTCCTCTTCCTAAGCCTATTTTGATTCTCCATTTGATTTGGCTTAATTTAATTGCATGATTACCATATGGATGTGTTCGTCATACCTAGACAAGCTTTTAGAAATAAACCACACTTAATTTGGTTAAGAAATGAGTGAGATTTTAAGCCTTGAAAATGAATGTTTCTTAGGCTAAGGCATTGGAGACGATGATGGGGAGCCGCCCGATTGCGCGTTTATCTCATAAATAGACGATATCTAGTCGGACAGCGCCTTCATACATGAACCATGGGTCGAGTCAGTGCTAAGGTGGATGGAGACATCAAATGGGAGCGCGTTGCGTGGAGTTTCAGAGCTGCCTTGGAGCGCCACACATTTAAATAGAGAAATAGGGTATTTTTTATTTAAATAAATAGCCCTAACTTCAAAAATCCATATCTTGATGTAGAAAATTACAAAAATAAAATAAAAATACATTCTTGCTCAGTGAATAGAGAAAAATAATGTGGAAATAATTTGAAGTTTGTTTGATGCATATTTTATTTTTAATTAATTAAATAAGGTTTTGAGTCTTTTAATTCTCCACGCATGTAAATATTTTACCATGACTTGAAATTTTGGCATGTTGTTGTCTCTGTCTAGGGGAACATTCCCTAATTTTTCCAAGGTCAGAGGTTATCTCTAGAAAAAAAATTTGTATTTTCCAAGTTTATCTCTATTATTTGCATAAATTAATCATAATAATTAGCATGTTGCTTAGAAAAAACCAAGAAAATATTGGAAGGTTTGCTATTACCAGAGAATCCTTTGAAAAATATTTTATCGGTCAAGTCATTAACAATGCACTTAATTTTTAATATCCACTATGATTTAAAGTTTAGAGAACTTCCCATAAAAATTTCAAAATATTTGGAGCTCATTTACTAACTAAAATTGATTTTTCAAGTTAAATATTATTTTTAACACTAAAACGATTTTTAATAAATAAAATATAACTCAAAAAATTATAAAAATTTGTTTTTGGAGTTCTCTGTGATTAGAGGAATTTTTTAAAAATAAAACGATAATTAAAATAAAAACTTCATTTTTAGCCTATCCTTAATATTTAAATAATTAAAAAATGAGAAAAATTACAAAAACAATAAAATTCATGTAAATGTTCTAAATTATTTTCTAAGTACTTAGGAATAATTGGAATATTTTTTTCTAATTTTCTAAGTGAAGATGTAAAACTTTAAAGCTTAAAAATAATTTTTTTAAAACACTAAAAATGGATTTTCACTAAAATAATTCTAATAATTCAAAGAAAAATAAAAATATATGAAATTTATTTCTCGGGGTTCCTTGACATCAGAGAGATTTAATTAAAATATAAAAATTAACTTGCCACATTTAAAATATTTTATAATTAATAAATACTCCATAAATTATATTATTTCTTAAAATTCAAATATAATTTAATAAATCATGAAATTTGGCCCGCATGCTTCTCTAGTCTAAGTCTACCTCTAGTAAATATTTCAAGGGATTAAAATTTTCTTTGGTTGAGTTATGGAATTTGCTTTAAAAAAATTCTATTTTTGCATTAAAATAAATATGTAAACTAAATTGAAATTTGAAAAATCACATTCTGTCCTCTAATGTTTTAATTGACCCATGAGTGAGGTGGGATGAAAATTCCAAGGTCATTTGAATTAAATTTAACAAATTATGAAGTGATAGAGCCTTAGGGGCAAAATGTAATTTTAGAAATTTGGGCTTAATTAACATTTAGGCTTAATTCAAGGAGGGAAAAGGGTAACCTCTGATTTTAACTAACTTAATTGGATGATTGAATACAAGGGGATTAACTGGTAGAAACCAACCTCACTCTTTCATAATCAAGGATTAAATTTGTAATTCCTTAAATTATTAAAATTTGGAAATCTATTAAATTAAATGATCTTAGACTTATGGGTATGACTTTGAAAATTGATAACTCACTAATTTAATACTCCTATTTGATGTGCAAATGACATTTAAGTATTTTGAAAGTGAATAATTATTATCACTTAAAAATTCAACTTCTTTCAAATAACCAAGACATCTACTTAGGTCTAAAGGGCTTAGTAGTGACTTACACTAAAATCAAATTTGATTAAATAGGAATTAGAAGAATGAATATAAAGTAAACACCTTTGAACATACTAAGCCTAAATTAAAACTAAAATTGACTAAGTGTTTCAACAACGCTAACTTGCCCCCCCTAAGAATCTTCACCCACATAACTTCCAAATTAAATGACAAGTGATAATTACCTTACTCTTAAGGATAATTGAAACATCAATATTCATTGAACATTAAAGGTATTTATAGAATGGGTTATTAAGAAACATAATAAGTTTAAAAGAGCTCGAGACTTTTCACCAGGTAGAGAGAGTGAAGCATGGACCTGCTTCTTCCTCTAGACCTGTTGGATACCTTAGAAGTCTACTAAACTTAATATGTTTTTCTTAACAAAACTCATCCTTAATCAAACCAATAGGTACCCACCAAGATATGACCAAGGTTTAGGTAGGTCACTAAAGCCTTACTTTTTACGCTTTACATAAAATGCTCTAACATGCATTTTGAGTTTCAGGTGGTGGAACAAGAAGACTCGCCAGGAACACTTTTATAGTTTATGACATTGTGTTTTCTTAAGCTTTCCACATTGTGCTTACTTACCTGCATGTATGAACAAAACACAAACTTATATGCTAAACAATGATGTCACCCTGCATGAAAACTAAAACTGTTAAGATAGCCACAAAACCAAAACCAAAACCAAAGCCAAAACTAAAATCAATCAAAATAAAAATCACCTCCACAACATTCAAAATATAAAATAACTCAAAATATAATCACAAACATCACACAAACAACAACTACAACTAAATTAAGACGTCTCTATTGGATGACCAGGAATCTCTCGGAGGAGGTAACCTGCGATTGTAAACGAGGCTTCTCATTGTCTAAATGAAAGTATGGAACTCATTAAGTTGAGTTTAGTAAATTCATTTGGACTAAGTGAATACAATAGAAAATAATGGTGCTGGAATGAGGGAACCGTGGGATGCTAACCGGTGTCGCTCTAATTAACTTTAACATCCCCATAAAATTTAAAGAACTACAACCGTAGGGCCACCTGATTTGACATCATAATTGGACACCCTAGAAAACTTAAAATCGTCATGGTAAGGAGCTTAAAGCTAGCATGGTGGGAAACGTGACCATCTTCGATAACAAAACATGTCTTGCCCAACTAAATCAACTTCCTTCCATAGAATCAAACAACCAAGCCGTATGATTTTGAGGTTGTCTGCTTATGCAACATAAATCCTCACCTCATCTTTAGGCATTTTTACAACTCTGATGTACAATATAAGCCCTAACTCGTCTTAAGATTTTGAGGTTGTCGTTTGTCTTGAGCTAAACCCTCACATCTTTCAAGCTATTTGTGTGATCGTTTCACACGAATGTAAGCCCCAATAAATAAAATAGGCAGGATGAAACACTTAAGTAAATTTCTCATCTAAACTGAAGCCAAATAATATGATAGATTGTAAAGTCACCGAGGTTCTCCTCTGAATCTATGAAATCCCCTAGTTCTTCCTCCTTTGGATTCCAAAATAAAATGCTCCAAATTTGAACCAATCACATTTCACACCTCTTCGTCTGATATCGTTGAAAAGTCCTATCCTTTTAAATCCTTGAAGATAACATTTCCTAATTTTTATCGAGAGATTTCTTAGATGACGTCGGTCATTTAGGTTGTAATTAACAATAGGGGCTTGCTCTTATAGGAAGCTCGTCCAAACCTAGCTTAATATAAACCCTATTTGATTCTTCATATTAAATAGGGGAAATTGTAGGCAAATAAAATGGTTTTGCAGACCAAACGGACTTCATACATTTCTTAGTTTATTTGATCGAGCCTCATCCTCATGTCTTATTTTTATCCTTCGAGATAGATACAAGANGAACTAAATTCTAAATTTGGAAGACTTACAATATTTCTGAATTAGATAGGAACTTATATTTTCATCTTTCTTGCTAGTAAAACTTTCTAAACTTTAAGTTAGTCTCATTAACTGATTATTTTTTCTAAATTGGACTACTCTATTTCTAAATCTAAATTTTGGTAACTCTTAAAGAAACTCATGTACATATCATACATATTTAGTTTTTAATGATTGAAGTGCCACTTGAAGATACTAACATTTTAAGTTTGGGGGATTTTGATACGCCTAAAATATATAGTATTTTAGACATATTTTTATACCTATTTTTGAGATATTGCACTTTAATGTGAGGTATTTTTGTGTTTTGCTTTCACGTACAGGTAAAATAGTGAAAAATGCTCAAAGAAGTGAAAAAGGATCAAATTTGGAGACACTAGGTAAAAAATGTGCAAAAGTGTTTTGGTGCCTAAGCGCCGGAGGCCTCGCTCTCATATTATTCGACGAGTAAATTTAGTTTTTACGAATTTTGAATAGGTTTTTGAGACACCTATTGGCTGATGAAAATTATTGCGAAAGGATGCATCTCTTAGGGAAATACATCGAATCAAGACACATTTTAAAGAGATACCAAATTACCTTTTGGAGAATTATAAAAGAAAGAAGGTTGGGACTTCTAAAAAGGACCTGAAAGTGCTGGAAAAGTTTTGAAAGTTCAAAAATTGAGGAATTAGTCGGAGAGATTTTTAGGTACCACATATTTATCTTTTTTTTTATTTCTAGTTTTATATTGAGAGTATTGTAAAAGAGAAGATATTTAAAGGAACTTCAAGAGTTTGGTGGAGGAGTTGAGATAATTTTTTATCTTTTGTTTTAGACAACTTTTGGTTTTAATTTAATCTTGTTGTTGGTTTGACAACGATTTATACTTTTAAACTAAAGTGTTGTTTCGTTTTCTCCATGTATTCTAAGTAGTTTTCTTTATATTTCTTCTTAAAATGATAAGTAATTAAGTGTTGGACGGAAGTTGTGGATAGTATTGATCTTTAATGCTAGAAGAAGTTATGATGATTTAAATCCATGTACTTCATTTACTTCTTGATTTGATCAATCTAGATGTTAAAATTTTTTGTGAGAACATGTAAGAATACAAATGGTATTGTCTCTGTCAATAATTGGAAAGAATCACATGAGAATGTAGTTCATATGATTGAGTGCAAATAAATAGTGAAATATTCATTGAATGGTGTAGAGTTAGACGACTTTAAAGTGACAGGTTAAAGCCCCCAACTTGGTTTATTATTTTAGGTTATGATACAAGATGTTAGCCCCCAGGTGAAGGGAATCGATGGAACTTTAGAGTGAGAGCTAGTATCTTCCTTGCCTAGTCGCTCTTTAGAACTATTCAAACTTTAAATTAGTCAATGTTCTTTATAGCATCTCTAGTAAGAGTAAAGAATATTATTTCTCTTATTTGACACAACACAATATGCATACATCTACAATATAATTCCTATACTTATTACTGATTCATGATAAGGTGAAAAATGTTTTCATATTTAGTATTTTTCTTCTATAAAAACTCAAGTTATCTTTTTAAGTTTGTACTGTTTTGTCAAAATATTAAAACAACAAAAAATATTTAAACTTTATTTACTAAAAAAATGTCTTTAGTTTAAATAATTATCTTTTTAAAAATAGAAAATTTTCCGAAAAGTGCATATTGTATATCTTCCCTGTGGGTTCAATATTCAGATCTTAATCAAAAAGTCCTTTATTACTTGATAACGATACGTATACTTGCGTAGTATCTCAATATAATAAATTAAAAGTTAAATTATTATTTTTCTTCAGGATCAATTTTTTGGTTTTGTTGCAAAATTAGGAAATATAAGTGAAAAATATAATCAAAATTATTATCATATTGTTGCATATAAGCAGCTTTGGGATTACCTAGCCCAATCTAGACCCAAGTTTAACCCAGCATGCCGAAAGTGACCAAAATTCTAAAATCCTCTAAATTGAACTCAAAATCACTTCAATCATTCACAAAAATTCTTCATTACAATCATCTGCACAATATTTATCATTCAATTGGGCTCAAAGTCATGGCTAGCCTAACCCAAACCCAAGCTTTGGTCATTTGGACCCACATTGGACCCATACAACAAAATTGACCTAGTCATGACAAATTGGCCAAGGCAAGACTTCTACAACCAAATTTTGGACCTTATTGAATAGGCTAAACCCTATGGAACCACCCAAATGAGCCATGGACTAAAGGTTCCCTAAATGAATGGATTTGCTTCTAAATTTGCTTAAGCCTAAACAATTTTTACTAAAACTAAACACCTACCCAAATAAATTATTGGGATAGATTTCCCTGGCTCACTTGACCTCCTGACCACCTCTCCTAGCCTTATCAGTTGGCCTAGTCGCGAGAGGAGCCAAAATCATGAGCCACCACCCAAAATTTCAAACCCAATTCAAACCTAGAGGCCACCTCATCCCATTTGAAATTTAGAGCCTCTTTGCCCTCCACATAAGAAACACTTTGCACCCATGCATTGGCCCGTAGAGCCATAATAAGCCTTTCTTAATAAAAGCTTCACTTCCATGGCCATGGACGGTGTGCAAAAATTTTCTCAAGGAGACCCCTATAAATTGTTCCAATAACCTCTTTGAGACCTCCTTAGTGCAACCCAACCACTTTCTACCCCAATTCTCCTTACTGGAGTTCATATTTTGAGCTCAAATCCTTTCTGGAGACAGCACATTCTCCACCACACCACCACAGTGCACCAAATTTAAATTAAACTCACCCACACCATCACCATTGTGAAATTAGATGAAGCCCCATCAAATCCCCCTCGTACAGAGCCTCTATACTAGACTTTGATCAACACTCTCATTCAACCTTGATTGAATTTGGGTCTAGACATTTCATCACTACCAGAGGCTCAATCCCTAGCCTTCTTGGACCTCCACAAACTTGTTGAGTACCTCTGATTGAAGCTTCCCTTCTCAGAACAAAGGTATTGAACTTCCCCTCTTCCCGAGCCTATTTTGATTCTCTATTTAATTAGAATTGATTTAATGGCATGTTTTCTATATGGATGTGTTTGTCACACTTAGACGAGTCTATAGGATCAAACCTAAGGTCATTTGATTGAGAAATGGGAGAGATCGTAAGGTTTTAGGGTTTACAGTCATGAGTTCACTATATTTGGGGACAATGACGCAAAGTCGTTGGATCGCACGTGTATCAAATGGAGGGCTTTGATTGCACCGGATGGGAGCGTGGTTCATAAAGCGCGGGCCGAGTCATCAGCTACGTGGATGGCGGCATCCAACTAGAGAACGCCACATGTGTTTTCAGAGCCGCCGTAGGTTGACGCGGCGCCTCATGTTTAAGTAGAAAAATAGGGATTTAAATAATTCAAAAAATGCTCCCTAAATTTAAATATTCATATCTTGGTGTAGAAAAATCACAAAAATAAAATAAAAATACCTTAGTGCTCAGTGAATAGAGGAGAACAACATGAAAATGTCTTGAATTTTATTTGATACATATTTTATTTTTAATTATTTAAATACTATTTTGAGTCCTTTAATTCTCCATGCATTTAGACATTTTACCATCCCTTGATATTTTGGCATGTTGTTGCCTTTGTCATGGGGAACATTTTCTGATTTTTCAAAAGTTAGAGTAGATCTCTAGACAGAGATCCATATTTTTTTATAATTATTTCTATTATTTGCATAAATTAATCATAATAATTTGCATATTGCTTAGAAAAACTCAACAAAATTTCGGAAGGTTTTTTGTGACTAGAGAACTCTTTGGAAAATTTTTCATGAGCTTAGTCATTAAGAGCACATTTAACTCTCAAAAAACCCTAAAACACAAAGAAAATTAATTTAGGAAACGTAACGATCTAAATAACTTGGTTTTTAATCTCAATTGTAATTTGAGGTTCAGAGAACTCCTCATAAAAAATTAAAAATATTTGGAGATCATTTGATGACTCAAGTTTATTTTTTTAAGTTAAATACCATTTTGACAATGAAATAATTTTTATTAATTAAAATGTAACTCAAAAAATTATAAAAATTAGTTTTGGGAGTTCTTTGAAATTAGAGGAATTTTATAAAAATAAAATTGTAAATAAAATAAAATTTTTCATTTTTAAGCCTATTTTGAATATTTAAATAATTAAAAATTAATAAAAATAACAAAATTAATAAAATTTATGGAAATGTTCTAAATTGTTTCATAAGTATTTAGGAGCAATTGGAATATTTTTTCCCAATTTTCTAAGTGAAGGTATTGAATTTTAAAGTTTAAAAATAATTTTTAAAAGGCTAAAAAATAGATTTTCCTTTGAAATTAATTAACACTCCAGAACTTAATTAACACAAAAAATTATGAAATTTAGTTCAGGTGGTTCTCTGGTCTAGGTTTACCTTCAATAAAAATTTCAAGAGATTAGGCTTTGCTTTGGTCGAGTTATGGAATTTCCTTTGAAAAATCCTATTTTTGCATAAAAATAAATATGTAAATTAAATTAAAATTTGAAAAAACACATTTTCTCCTCTGATATCTTAATTGACCCATGACTGAGGTGGGATAAAAATTCCAAAGTCATTTGAATTAAATTTGAGAAATTATGAAGTGATACAACCTTAGGGGCAAAAGTGTAATTTTTGAAGTTTAGCCTTAATTAACATTTAGGCTTAACTCAAGGAAGGGAAATGGGCAACCTTTGATCTTAATTAACATACTTGGATGATTGAAACATAATAGATTAATTGGTAGAAACCAATCTCGCTTTTCCCTAGTGAAGGATAGATGTGTAAATTTCTTAAATTATAAAAATTTGGAAGTCTGTCAAATTAAATGATCCTAGACTTAAGGGTATGGTGTTGGGTGTTAATAACTCATTAATTTAATACCCCAATTTTGGATGTTAAAATAGCATTCAAAAGTCTTGATGATGAATTATTATCACTTAGAAATTTCCTTCAAAATGATTAAGACATTCACTGGGACCTTAAGGGCTTAATAGTGACATAAGCTAAATCAAATTTGGTTAAATGAGGATTAGAAAAGTGAATGTAAATAAAAATTTGAACACATTTGAAATACTACAATCCCAAGCTAAAACTAAAATTGACTAAATGTCTTAATAAAACTAACTTACTTCTTTATCGGTCTTCACCCACATAATTTTCAAATTGAGTGATAAATGATTATTACCCTACACTTAGGGATAATTGAAACATCAATGTTCATTAAGCATTGGAGATATTTGCAGGATGAATTATTAAGCAACGTAATAATTTTTAATGAGATCGAGGCTTTTCACTAGGCGGTGAGAGGGAAGCATGGACCTGCTTCTTTCTCTAGACTTGTTGGATACCTCAGAGGTCTACTAAACTTAATATATTTTGCTTAACAAAAATCATCCTTAATCAAACTAATTGGGACCCACCAAGATATCATTCAAGATTTGGTAGATCATGAAAACCTTATTTTTCTCACTTCATATAAAATGCCCTTACATGCATTTTTGAGTTCAGGTGGTGGAATGAGACGACTTGTCACGTACGCTTTTACAATTTACAATACAGTATTTTTTTTTTCTATGCTTTCCACACTATACTTTCATGCTTATAAATTTGCATGTTAAATAACGATGTCACTCTGCATGAAAAGCAAAACTAAAATCAATCAAGTTAAAATTCCTTGCCACAACATTCAAATCACAATACAACTCAAAATTTAATCATAAACATCACACAAAACAACAATTGCATCACGAGGCTTCACACGGTCTAATAGAAAGTATGGAACTCATTAAGTTGAGTTTATTAAATTCATTTGTACTAAGTGAATCAAATAAAAAATAGTTGTACCAAAACGAGCAAACCGTAGGATTCTAACCGGTGTCACTCTAATTAACTTTAATATGCCCCATAATATTTAAAGAACTTTAAATATAAGTCCACCTGATTTGACATCATAACCTGAAACCCTTGAAAACTTTAATATGCACCATGACGAGGAGCTTAGAGCCAGCACTGTGGGCAGCACGACCATCTTCAACAGCAAAATATGTCTTCCTCAGTTAAATCAACTTCCTTCCTTAGAATTAAACAACAAGCCATAAGATTTTAAGCTTTTTCACTTATGTAACGTAAATCCTCACCTCATCTTTAGGCCTTTGTACAACTCTACTGTACGATATAAGCCCTAACTCCTCTTAGGATTCCGAGGTTATCATTTACCAGGATCTAAATCCTCACATCTTCCAGGTTATTTGTGTGATAGTTTCACACGAATGTAAGCCCTAATCAAATAAAATTTGTAGAATGAAACTCTTAAATATTTCTCCTCAAAATTGTAGTCAAACCATAGGATAAACTGAGAAGTCACTGAGGTTCTCCTTTGGATCTATGACATCTCCCTAAATCTTCTTCCTTTGGATTCAAAAACAAAATGTTCCAAATTTGAGCCATTCCCATTTCATATCTCTTTGTCTGATTTTGTTAAAAAGTCCTATCCTTTTGAACTCCTTGAAGATAATATTGTCTTATTCTTATTGAGAGTATTCTTAGGTGACTTCAGTTATCTAAGATGTAATTAGCTATAGGGGCTTGCCCTTACAGAAAGCTTGTCCAAACCCAGCTTTATATAAAGCCTATTTAATCTGTTTTTATTAAATAGGGGAATTTGTTAGCAAATAAAATGGTTTTGCAGACTAAACAAATGTCATATATTTCTTAGTTTATTTGATCGAGCCTCACCCTCAAGTCTTGTGTTTGTCTTTCGAGACAGATACAGGGTTTGAGGTATATTGCTCTTTAATTTAAACTGTGAAAAGTATGGGGTCAGTTTGATCATATTTTTCTAAAACTTATATATATACTTAAATTATAATGTCCTTCCAAAGCGGGCGACGGGATTTTGATTCCGGTGGTGGGCAACTTCTCAAACAAAAATAGTGCCGACAATATATCATCAGTGTGAGCATTTGCAGTGGCATATGAAACTCTAATTCAATCACATGGTGTGCTATTTCGATTATCAGGTAACTATGTATTGCAAGAACAACTGGATTGGAGAAAGAACGATCATGGAATGTCCTCGTGCTCCTTCCTTCAACACATTTATGTGGGGTGACAAGAATGAAGTCAACAAGGGATGATTATTGGAAGGATTTTAGTATTTAAATGTTATATGTTGTGTCTACTTTAGTAATGGATGTGTTGTGTGTGCTACATAATCTTGTAGTTGATTGTGTTGTTGTGTGTTCTTAATTTCTAGTGTTCTAAACTATTTTAGTGTCTGTTGTATTTTCACTTGGTGGATATTAATGAATATTAGTGTTGTGTAAAACTTGTGTTAGAAAGGTGAGTTAATCTCAAATTAAGTGTTATAATTGGAAGATAGAAGATGTTTAGGAGATCATAAATAAATGGTGTGATATTTTATTAATGAGAAATTTTGGTTTAAATACTATTGTCTTATTGTGTTACACTTACGATCCAAGACAAGAAAAATTTTTGGACTGGCACCTAGGCACCATAACTGGCCCCTAGACGCCAAACCATCTACACAACTGAGAGCCTAGGTGCTGAAAACCACACCTAGATGTTGGTTCAACTGAACTGGCCAAAACTCAAAAATTTTGCTTAGTAAATCCAACCATCACCATTTTTGATGCCCAAGCTCCTTCTTCTTCCTCTTGCTCACAAAAACATGCGCTAGGGTACTTTTAAGAGCTCTAATTTTCAAGTTTCTTTGCCTGAAACCATGAGATTTCATCTTCTCAAGGTTAGACCTACACTTTGGCATTGTTATTTTGTGATTTCACCATGGATTTTTCATATATTATGTGGAGACCAAAATTTGTGAAAATATTTGATTAGGTGTTGAAAAATCCATGGATCTAAGCTTTGTTAGTTTGGGAAATCTTGTAGGAAGCTTTTTATCTTAATTTTAAACTTTATTAGAATTTTTCTATAAATTTTTCAATGGCTCCTAAGAAAAAGCGGAGAAAGGGAAAGGAAACTTTTGACAATGCCAAATTTTTTGATATAAAAGCACAGATTTGTTACAACAAATTTTCATCATAAAAAAATTTTATTACTAAGCAAAGCTTTTACAGACCCAGTGGACCTATTAAAAACATTATTGTGGCTTGGTAATGGGAAAGCTTCTATTATTTTATTTTTATTTTCATCATCATTGTTTTACTAGAGTTTTATGCAAACTTACATGAAGCATATGATGACGAGGTCTTTGTTCGAAGAAAAGGAGTAGAGTTCACTGTAGAGCTGATTTATATGGTATATGTTCTACCACCTGATATTGACTGTTTCTCTTCAGAGTACTCTCCATGTGAAGACAAGTTAGATTAGATTGTTGCATATTTGACTGATGAACATGGAGCTTGGAAGATTCCAAATGATCGTAAGGTAAATTATTTTCTTCTTCCATAAAAAAAACCACCTCAATTGCCTGACATTATTTTGTTTCTGCATGCCTCCTTCCTTCAATTCATTTAAGTGAGGTAACAAGAGAAAGAGCCATATTAAAAAACTACATTCAAGAGATAAAACCTATAGATGTTGGCTCTCTTATTTATGAGACTATTAGTTTTTCTGCTAGAGCTAGTACTACATTAGGTATTGAATTTCCATTTTTTATATTTACTATTTGTTAAGAATCTATAGTAAAGTTTGAACATTGGGAGGAGCAGTTAAAGCCACTTGAACCCATTGGGAAGGTCAATGTAGATGTAAATGGATGACCTAGAGATAGAGCTCATGATGCACCTTCTACTACTACTTCTAGGCCTTTTACTAATAACCCTTTTACTTCCACAGTGATTGAGCCGCCATCTGGTTCCTGGGATGTGTTGAGTGAGAGATACTTAGAAAACCAAAATTATATGTATTTAATGCAGTTTCGTATGAAAGATATGGAAAATAAATTTGATCACATGGCAGATTATGTTCGGAGAAAATGTGATTATGATGTTGATTATGATGAGACATTAGTTAAACTCTTGAAGGAAGACCAGCCAGTTGATTTTCCTACTTTCCCTTGATTTACTCCTTATGCATGCTCAAAATCTATGGATGAAGATATATCATTTGATTTAGATGATGATGATGATGTTGAAGGAGATGACTAGGCTTTCTTATTTTTCTGTCGTAGATTTACTTATTATTTCCTATGTTTGAATTTCTGATGTATGAATATGTAGGATTTCTTTGTGTAATTCCATTTTATTAATGCTACTTTTGCTACTCTTTTATTTAGTATTGGATATATTTTAGAGTAGAGTTTATACTCGAAATAGTTTCTTGATATACCTGTTTTAATTTAAATTGTCGACTACTCAACACATATTTTTATTGTACCTATACTGTTCTCTTGCATAGAAATTTAAAAATTTTCTCTTTTTTCAGGCTTATTATAAACTGCACTATTTTAAATTAATTTAAAATTTAAGTTTGGGGGAAGGGAGAAAATTTTTTTAAGAAAAATTAAACATTATTTCTTCTAAGTAAAATATACTTTCAAAAACAATTGTAATATGACCTGTGGTATGTTGAGATAGCTTGAGATAACTATATTTTTAAGTTTATAAATAATTTAGTAAACTTAAGTAGAAGTTTTTAATAATAAAGATTAATTCTGGATTCGAGATATTTAATATAAGATTAAAAAATTATGCTTTTACTATTTAAAATAGAGAAAATTGTATTTTTCAAAATGTTAAAGATCTTGGATTTTTTTTTTTGAAAAGAAAGAATTGAGACTTTATAAGAAAATATTTTTTAAGTCTAATACACATTTATCAAGTAAGGAAATGTGGAATTTTTTAACTTTAAGAAAAGGATAGTGGAGCTAGTAAAGACTATCCAGATATAACAATCCTCACATGACATGAAAAGAAAAAGAAATGATTGAAAAAGATTTTGAAAGAAAAAGAAAAGAAAAATAAAAAAAAAGCAAAAAAGGAAAATATATGTGAGGAGAAGCTTGAGGAGATGCTTAATCAAAAAATTGGCTTAACTTAAATCATCTTAAGGAAACAGACTTAAGTATTTTTTTAGCTTATTTATAAATGGATAAATGGTAGTAACTAACCTCACTTTGGTCTTGTAAAGGATAAATTTGTAATTTTCCTAAAATTGATGAAATTTGGAAGAATATTTAAATTAAAAAAAGATATTTAAATGAGTGGTTTGATTTTTGGAAGATCATAACTCACTAGTTTTAAGCCCTAATTAATGATTTTGAAATTATTTATAATTTATGATAAGGATTAAATGTATAAACATTTAAATCTTTTTTTTCTAAAATTACAAATCTACCCATTAATTTTTAGGGGCTTAGTGGTGAACCAAGCTTAATTAAAATTTTGTTTAATGAGGTTTAGAAAATAATCTATAACTAACTTAAAACGTTTTAAAAACACTACAAGCCCGTCTTTAACATTAAAGTGATAAGCCACATAGTTAGACCAAATTGCCCCTAAGGGTCTTTACTTATAAATTTATAAACAAAACATCAAGTGATAATTACCCCATCCTTAGGGTTGTCTAGAACATCAGTTCATTGAGCATAAGGGAATGGTAAATATAAATTATTAAGCAACATAATGAGTTTGAATAAACTCAGGATTTTTCAAGAGATTGTGAGATGCTTGGGGACTGGTCTCTAGACTCTTCTCATACTCTTTTGGATATCTTGAGGTATGACTAAACTCATTATGCCTTGCTTGATAAATCGTCTATACACATAGGTAAATATGACCCATTAAGATATGACAAAGGATCTGGTAGACACACATTGAACTTGTACTTCCTATTCTTTTTCTACAAGCATGCTTTAAGTCCTGCAAAACTATATACATATGCCTTGCAAGTGGAGGAACGAGAAGACTCGACATATACGCTTTTATAATTTATAGCACCTTCTTTTTCTGTACTTTCTTTACTGTACTTTTTCTGCTCGTGAATTTCATGTTAAACCATGATGTCACACTGCATGTCAAAACTAAAACTTTTAGGATAGCCACAAAACTATAACTAAAACAAAATTTAAAATATTAAATAAGATAAAATTCACTGCTATAACATTCAAAATATAAGACAACTCAGAATGTAATCACAAATATCACAAAACAAAAAACTGCAACTAAATTAAGAAGTCTCTATAGGATGATCGGGAATCACTCGGAGCAGGTAACCTATGGTTGCTAATGAGACATCTCACGGTCTAAATGAAAATATGGAACTTTAAGTTGAGTTTAATAAATTCATCTGAACTAAGTGAATCCGAAAGAAAATAATGGTGTCAGAATGAGGGAACTGTAGGATCCAAAATGGTGTCGCTCCAATCAACATTAATATACCCCATAAAATTTAAATAACCATAACCATAGGAAATATTTGATTTGACATCAAGACTCGAAACATTAGAAAACTTAAACTCACCACGACGAGGAGCTTCCAGCTAGCATTTCGGGCAGCACAGTCATCTTCAACAGCAAAATATGTCTACACCAGCTAAACCATTCTTTCGAATTAAACAATAATTCATTTGACTTCGAGGTTGTTTGCTTATGCGACATAAATCCTCAATTTATCTTTAGGCCTTTGTATAGCCCTGCTATACAATGAAAGCCCTAACTCGTTTTAGGATTCCGATGTTGTCGTTCATCACGACCTAAATCTTCACATTTTTCAAGCTATTTATAGGATCGTTTCACACAAATGTAGACCCTAAATTAATAAAATTGTGTTGATAAAACATTGTAATATTTCTCCTCTAAACTGAAGCCAAACCATAGGGTAGCTTGGGAAGTCACCGAGGTTCTCCTCTGGATCTATGACATCCTCTAGTCTCTTCCTTTGGATTCCATAAAATGTTCCAAATTTGAGGCATTCCTCTTTCACACGTCTTTGTCCGATCTCGTTGATAAGCCATTTTACTTTGAACTCCTTGAGGATGATATCCCTTGACTTTTACCGAGAGTTTTCTTAGATGACTTTGGTTATCTAGGATGTAATTAACAATAGATGTTTGCCCTTATTGGAAGCATTTCTGAACTCAGCTTAATATAAATCATATTTAATCCTTCATATTAAATAGGAGAACTTGTCGGCTGATAATAAAAAAAGCGGTTTCGCAGACTTAACGGATGTCATACAACGTTTAGTTTATTTAATCGAGTCTTACCAGTAAGTGGCGTGTTTAGTCTTTGGGATGAATACATTATTTACAATATTAGTCTCGTTTATTTAAATTACTGGGCATATAAGATAGGTCCGATATTGTATTTTCCAAAATCCAAAATGCTATTTTTTTCCAAATTATATATATTAAATTAAATTAAGCGGGTGTTAGAATATCCATCCTAATAGCCAACAACTTCATAATTCCTAACCTTCTAGCGTTGACACCCAAATACTTTGTTTTTGATAATCTTTTAATCCAAGAAATCATTTTTTTACAATTCTCGTAAATGTATTTTCTGAAAATCTATAAGCATCGTCTCCTCGTAAATTATAATTATATATAACTAAATTATTTTCTATTACACATTTACCTATTACTTCGTTAATGTTTTTGCAACAATCAATATTTAATTAGACACCATGTCCACTAATAGGTTCAAGTATATTATTCGGGAGTTTTGTTTCTGACAGGTTTGGTCTAGATGTAGGAATACGTTTAATACTTGGTAAAAAATGTGTATAAGAACTAGTATTTTGACTCATGCTAGCTTCATTAGAATTAGATTGAGTAGGCATTCATATTGATTGATTGTTGGAAGGAGTAGGAGTATCTATTGAAGCATAATTAATTGTATTTTTCATGAGTTGTTGTTCTATTAAAATATTAATTAAATCTTTTATTTTATTTTATTTTCTTTTTAAGAAGGTTGTTCGATTGAAATGATTTCATTAATTCGGATAACTCATTGTATATTTCCTTGAGAACTATGCTTAGTTTGGTTCATCCACCCGAGAATTTATGGATGAGTAGAAAATCGTTCTGAGTTGCAGCGCTCAACCAGGATAGCTACAGTGACTATATTATTATTTATAATTTGTTGGTTTTGAATTAGTCCTATGTCTAATTCATGTATATTAGAAGTGCTTTCTGTGTGCGCAAATTGTTTATATCGGGATTCGATTATATTTTTAAAGAGTTTAATTTTTTCTAGTTGACTTTGGCTTAATTTCATAAATTAATTAGTTGATCGTTAACTATAGTTTATAAATATATCCTATATGAATTTCCATACTTTCAACATTATTTCGGTATATTCAACTTAATGGAGAAATATGTTCTTGATTCCTGCATCACAATTTGGTTTTTAATTTACTTATTTTCATCGCATATCATCCGAAATCTGTTACAAAGAATAATATGCTAATAAGTAGTCTTATATGGGTTCATTTATTTATTAAATTTGTATGCATTTAAATGGAAAAGGAACAAAAACTGATGGTTTGTTTGTGTGGTAAATAATAAGTATAGTCTTCAGCATATTGCATCGTGGTGATCAAAACTTTTTAATAATGATACATGACATTACCCGTGACGAGCCAAGCTTTTCTGTCAAGTATCATGGCGTGACAAGGAAGTTCTTCTCTAGTACACATATTTGTTATTTTCTACACCGCCCAACCCTTTTTTTTCTTTTGTGTGTGCATTCGAGCACTTAAATTTGTCCTCATTTATAAATGATAAGGACTGTAATTCAGAAAAATAAAGTTATTAGTTTGTAATAAATAGATAAGATAACTTGCCACAATTTTTCCCAATCAGAGAATTCAGTGACTATTTATTTTTTTCACGGTTGCATAAAAGTTTATCATTGACAAAAAAAACTTGGTTTTTAATTAAGTTTTCTTCTTTGACAGAGACAACATCATTTACTCCTTTAGCTATCTTGAATCTGATTTGGGTGGTTCTATTAGCTCCATTCATTTTTTTTTTGCACATATTTTATCAATAATTAAAAATACAAAATAATTGAGAAATCAAACTATGAAATGTTAAATGATAAATCAAGGTTTCTAAATGGGAGTAGGCAATTGCACAGCACAAATGTTCAGTTTGATAAGCCCGCACAACTTAGGGTAATTGGCATCATGTTCATTCTATTTCAAAAAACGAGCTCATATTTCTCAATTTGATCAAAATATTTGAAATTGAATGTAGATTTGAGATGGAAGTAATTGCATGATTCTATTAATTGTGATAATGATATTCAAAGATATTTTAGCTAACTTTTTTTTTAACAATCAAAAGTAAGTTATAATAGCAGCATCTTTGTTGAATCCTATGCTGTCTTTTGTGTACACACCTCAAAAGCTAGAACCTGGAGAAGGACAGAGACAGAAAAAGTGGGGTAATTAAAAAGTTCTAGGTAGGGTAGCCGGAAAAAAGTTAGTAGACCGGGGGTCCCCTAATTCATATTTTTGCCTCCTATTTAAAGAGACATTTTTGTATAATTACAGGAAAGAAGAAACAATTATGGAAACCACCCTCAATCACAGAAAGGAGAGTGCGATTATGAAAAACAACCTTGATATAATCAATGTTGATTTAATACTAAATTTATTTAATAATTCAAATTTTGGGTATGGCAGTGATCAATTGAGTGATTTGTATTGGTTGGGCTGACTAAAGCCACGGGCAATGTAGAGGTTGTTTTTGTCGAAGTATGAGCAGTCATTCGACCGGTTGTGTTTGTCCTGCATTTAGAAAGCTTCAGCGGCTAGGACCGTAGATAGGTCCGTCGACTAGATTTGCTCAGGTTGGACTTAATTAGTCTATCAACTTTTCAGATGACCGACCCAAATCATGAGTTCTGAAATTAATGCCTCGATCGTTGAGCCATCATATTTAGCTTTCGATTGTTTTAAGGTTTATGTCGATAATATGGGTGTATACATATTAGTTCCACGAATTTTCCTGCTCCTCGATGATGACAACTATAATAAGGACAGACAAAATTTTAAACAACTGACAGTAGCAGAATTAAGGATTAACTGAATAATTTCTTTTTCGTTGAGTTTTGTGCCTAGTGTGCTATATAAATAGAGTCATAGGCTTGACATTGTATCCTTCCCTGCCAGTTTTGTCCAAACCGTCGAAGTACAACATGACTGATTGTGCAAGTCGGATTGACATTGATCTAAGAACTTTGGCCAACGAGGGCTATCAAGGCGCGACCCCTATAAATAAGACAAAAAGTGCAAACAAAGAAAAAAGTTGAGGACTGAAACTGATTCAGTCAATGTAGTCGACTTTTTTGATGGAGCTGATGAACGGTCATCACAAAAGCTTTGCCAGGAAACCGTTGCTTCTGGGCTATGTGAACATGATTTCCGAGGGTCGATAAGTCTTGCTCATCAAAGGTACTGAGGAGAGTGAAAAAAACTGAAGGGAGCGGTGATCAGCATCTCCTCTTAGCCACTGTTGCCCGAAGGCATAGGTACATTGTCAAGAGAGAGGGTGAATTTCTTGAAAGCCCTCTCTTCAATAGAAAGATTTATGGGAACATAAAGCTTTCTATGGCCATTTTTGTAGTTTTTAAAAAAAATTTGACGTCATCCCTATGTAGATGAATCAGATGGGTCAAAGGGTCATGAGTATGGTGGGCCCTTGAAAAACATTGTGGAGTCTGCCCCTACTACAGTGTAAGTAATCAAGTCGAGTTTACTAGGCTTTTGATGTCAACCACTTTGGAAGGGCATCGATCCCTCGACACTTTGTCCGCTACCAACTTTAGGTCAGAGTAATCAGAGTGGTAGCTGCTTGATCCCAAATCCATGGAGTACATGACAAGCAGGACACGTCCCTTGGTGGTGTTGATTGGTTCTTCGAAGAGAGGGGCCAGAGGTTTGACCAGAAATCTTATGCGAGAGTTGTTAGATCAATTGTCAACTACAAATTCAGAGGTGGTGGCTTTACAGATGGAGATCATTGATTTGCGTAGTAGGTTGGTAGGTGGATCACATGAGTCGTCTAACATGATCAAGTTTCAACATGCCACTTATTAGGCAGATCACATGAGGCTAGGTGGAGATTTGGTCCTTTGTTGGTGACTTGTTTAAGAAATACTTTATTTAAGAGCTACAATAATGTAACTAGTAGTATAATGACATTTAAATAAATTCAAAAGGATATTTGGTGTGACACTTATCATTATGTAACACCACATTTTATGTGTTTGCGCTATAAATGGGGCAAAAGGGCTTCTTCTTTTTTACTTTACCCATTCTGGTTTCTATCTTTGGTCTATCTTCTCCTTCCATCTAATAGTTTCCTTTTGTTCTCTGAGATGTTGTTCAAATACTCTCCACTCAATTCAACTCTGTCAAGGGATTTGATCCTTTGTTTCTATTGGATAACAATGTTAAAGATCTATAGAAGACATATGTTCTTCATTAGAGTGTCATTCTCCGGAGGGCGCCAAGGTTAGTGCAAGAAACAGATGTTGTGGATAGAGATCTGGTCTTTTATCGAGAACAATTCAAGTATGGCCTCTGGTTTCTTTAATGTGAAGAGCTCAAGAGTATTTTCAACACTTTTGGGTTCATTTCAATGCAAATATTGTCAAACTATGTTTTTCATCTTTTATTTATAGTTGGGTGCCTATTTCATGATCGATGAGCCTATTCAACTAATATTATTTTTTTAAGTTCGATAAGGAAGCCTTTTGGATGTTTCCAATGGGTAAGGATCTCCATCTGCTTGGGGTGGAGAATAAGATAAATTATTGGAATAAGAAGCTTTTTTATCATCTCTTGCTCTGGAGACTTGGTGATCTTGTCTGAGCCCTTAGAGCAAGTGGTGGGAAGACTTAACTCTCTTCCATCAACTGTGGATGCTGCCAAGGAGATGATGACCTACCCTCACTTCTTAGTCCCACATTACATTGACGAGGCAATGTTTATCTGTGTGTTGACGGGTAAAATGACAGAGAAACAGTGGCACCTCTCAGATATCGATGAGACGATCTGAGCAAATGTGTTGGAGGAATGCTGGCCTCCAAGCACCAGAAGTAGAGACATCTTCTGACCTCAAACAACCACATAAGAGATGAGGATTTGCTTCTATATAGTGCGGCTTTAAGATACCTTACCTTTATGTTTGAAACTAATGTTATTATTAAAAACATGTTGCAGGCAAAGTTACTGCCATCCCTTGAAACTATGATTATCGTTTAGTCGATGTAAGGCAAAGTGACTAGAGAACATGCATTTCTGGAGGGAGTCCAAATAGAGCCATGGCCACAACACTTTCATGCTGAAAAGCTGGTGCACCACTTGGTGTGCCACCATTTGTCACCATTTCCCTGACACTACATGTCAGAGGCTCTGCTTTTGTTTCCTTGTCTGAAAGAATCAAAGCCACTCACACCACTATGGTTGCTTCATCTAGTTTCTCACTAGGAGAGTCAGCTTCATCTTGCAATGACAAAGTCTCGCCCTCCCTCAAGGAAAAAGGGGTCTGCATGTGGGGGATTGAGCCGATGGAGGAGATAGACATCTCACACCCCCCCTCCCTTGAAGAGGAGAAAAGAGGCTTTCAAGTGGAAGCCCATGCCTAGTGACACTTGAAGGACGTGGTTTGGGCTTAACAAGAGATTCATTTGTTTTCTTTATTCTTTCTTAAGACTTAAAGTCACTGGCTTATCTTTTTTTTGTGTTGTCGTACAATTCCCTTATTCAAATAATCTCCCTACCAAAATCATATCAAAGATTTGAAGTGGAGAGGAATCGAAGAGAGAAGATATATGAGAACAAATAAGCAACAAATAAAAAAAAATAAGTGGAAGGTGTATAGAGGGGTAATCCTTATGTGATGGGTAGAGGGTATAAGTCCGAACAAGATTGGATCGAAGTACCTTAAAACATAATATTCACAAATATAATCCCTACATAAGCTACCCATAATAAGAGACCTACAAAAAACATTTTTTATGGGGTTAAGAGTCTACTTTAGGAACGTATTCATATGGTTCAATACAATCTGGAGGATACTTAAGAATATTTTTGATAAAATGGGGTTTCTCTTGTACTATCATGGACCTAGAGAATATGCCAATAAACGATGGTTATTTTGTATGGAAATGCCTTGACGCTTCAAAGCTCTCACAAGCCTCCAGACAGAGAGTGGGTCTCTCAAATCCCAAATCGATAGTGGATCATCAGCATACAGAGCCAACGAAATAATCAAAATCATCTCGAGAGGGATATCCCTATACAATAGAGCTCACAGGGTCTTAAAGAACGAGGGTGAATCACTGAATCTCAAAAAAGAAGTATCTCACTGGTAAATCAATCCATCAAAATGATATCAATGAAGTTGAATGAGTTATAAGGCTCAAATGGGATCAACTACATGAAAGGTAGAGTTTTCCTATTAGGTAGATGTAGTTGAGTCAGGGTATCATAGATCCAAAGATCTTAGGAGCCTAAATATACGAGATTGTGAAAGTAGTCAACCCAACACATCCAAAGATCCTACGTCAGCAATCCATTAATTTTCTCACCGAAGGGATCCTCAATAGCCATAAGTTCAAAAGGAGGAAACTCTAGTCTTATGCCCTACAAGGTGGAACAAAATAGGTGGGAATCACACTTGTCAGATAGATGGTAGAGTTGCCTTAGGAAAAAAAGGAAAAAAGATATATAGCTATAATGCTGCAAATGCTCTATAAAAAGATGTACACCCTGTCTGGGTCAGTGAGCGTTCTAACAATCTATGTGCACAAGTTAACCACCTATGTAGAAATCTATGATGGGTCAATTAGATTAACGAAGCTCGATGTCTTCTCCTCGAGGCATGGAAATATGAATGCAGTTATCTGCGATAATCATGTGGAGGCCTTATTTTATGATTTGGTTATATCCATGCATGCAACCCATTTAAAATGAAAACTAAAGGCTATACAAAAAAAGTAAAGTGCAAATTTTAAAGTCTTGGATATTTTAATCCTAAAATTTTCATTTTCTTGAATGTCTTTTTTGGACTCTGTGGCAAGCATAAAATTATAAGCCCTAAAAAGCTCATATTGCATTTGTGATTTCTAGAAAAACTATATAAATAAAAAATGAATATAATTTCAAGCATTCAAGCACGTAATTAGGAAAGAAAAATATGCCAATTAAAAATAATAAAAGGTCAGTGCCACTAGGTTGTCAACATATCTGAGAATAAAAATAGAACTGTTGGACTCCATATATACATGTCTGATTCTAACTCTATACATCATTTTTCAAGTGTAGAATTAAGCTACGTGACACGAGTTGCTACTCCTAGTCCCTCGCCACGCAGTTCCCACACCTAAATGCCTTGAAAACTATGCTCGTATCTTTTTTTCTTCAAATTATTCTAGGAATCTAAAAAGTTCATAGGAAAATAAAAGAAAAGACATGACCTAAATGAATATAACATTAGCAGGAAAGCCAACAATCATACAACTATAATGAGTCATGCCTGGTGGGAGAGCTAAGTAGCACTTGCAAATAAATGCTAGCTTGTAAATCATCACCTGCTCCCCCCATTTATTGTACGTGTGTGTGTACATATATATAGGTATAGCTCCCTATAGATGAACTCCATAATATGCTAAAACACATATCAAGCACATAGGCACATCAAAAGCATGAAGCATAAATGATGCCTAACTATAGCATTCAAACCAACAATGACCAATATTTAGCCATCAAAAGACAACCTAGCATCCTAAACCAAGCTTAGCACACCATCTAATGAGAAGTGTCCTAACTAGCATCTAAGTGCACAGGGTAAAGTCTTCATATATTTTATGACTTTGGCGGGATCGCCACACCAGTTTTGTCCTAAAAATCTAAGGGATCTAAAGTACGTCACAAGACAGAGGTGAAATGGACCATAAAATGCAGGTCTGTGACATATGTGACATACTTTAGAATCCATAGATACTTAGCACAATCATATTATTTGTTGATAGTGATGCAAAAAATTGCATTTCTTGCTGAGGTGACTAGAGGAAAATAAGTTGAGATTTTCATACCTATTTTACAAGAATGTAAGCCCTAAAATAATAAAATTGGCAAGATGAAACACTGACCAAAGGAAAATATGTTTAGATTTTCATACCTATTTTATGCTTTTTAATGATATTGCACTTTAAAGAAAGGTATTTTTGATGTTTTGTTGCAGGAATGATGAATTAGGATCATTGGAGCAAAAAGATGCATGGATATTGCACTTTAAAGAAATGTATTTTTGATGTTTTGTTGCAGGAATGATGAATTAGGGTTAGTGAAACATAAAGATGCAAAAAGGAGCAAATTTGGAGCAAAAAAATCCAAAATGTGAAGAATTGAACTAGGTCGCCGATGGCGAGATTTTCTCGAGACTTCAGAATTAATTCATTAAGAAGGTCTGCCGACGACGCCCTCTAGGCCGCCGACAGCGAGCTCAGCAGTTATGTCCAACTAGGCTTTAGATGAGGACAAATTTTGAAGGGATGCTTAGCCAACTCTTGGAAAAGCTCTTCCATAGCTTTAAAAGAAGATTTTGGCCAAAAATTAGAAAGGTCCTGGATGTTAGAAAGGTCCTGGAGGTTAGAGAGGTTTCATTAGTGTATAGAGAAGTTACTAGAGGGTCAAAATTGTAAGGAATTCTTCATGAGATTGTAAGAGTGGAGGGAAAGTGAGAGATTTCTTCCTCCTTGCTACTTCGAAGAACTCTGTGTGATGTAAAGAAAGGAAGAGATTCAGAGGAACTTCAAAGAGTTTTCTTGGGGAGAAATTAAATATAAGTTTATTTAGAAAGAGATTCAGAGGAACTTTGAGGAGTGTTCTTGGGGAGAAATTAGAGATAAGTTATTTATAGAGATTCAGAGGAACTTCGAGGTGTTTTCTTGGGGAGAAATTATAGATAAGTTTATTTATTTGTGTGCTGTAAAAAAAGGAAGAGATTTAGAGGAACTTCAAGGAGTATTCTTGGGGAGAAATTAGAGATAAGTTATTTACTTGAGTAGTTTGTATGACTTTGATTTTATATATGAATTCTGAGTTTTGTTGTGTTTTCCCCATGAGTTATGAGTAGTTTTCTCTGTCCTGAGTTTTGTTGTGTTTTCCCCATGAGATATGGTTTGTATGACTTTGATTTTATATATGAATTCTGAGTTTTGTTGTGTTTTCCCCATGAGATCTTGTGTGTTGTAAAGAAAGGAAGAGATTCAGAGGAACTTCGAAGAGTGTTCTTGGGGAGAAATTAGAGATAAGTTATTTACTTGTTGTAGTTTGGAGATTCAGAGGAACTTTGAGGAGTGTTCTTGGGGAGAAAGTAGAGATAAGTTATTTACTTGTTGTAGTTTGTTCTTCAAGGAGTTTTCTTGGGGAGAAATTAGAGATAAGTTTATTTATTATTGTAGTTTGTATGAAGGAAGAGATTCAGAGGAACTTCGAGGAGTGTTCTTGAGGAGAAATTAGAGATAAGTTATTTACTTGTTGTAGTTTGTATGACCTGATTTTATATATGAATTCCGAGTTTTGTTGTGTTTTCCCCATGAGATCTGAGTAGTTTTCTTTGCCGAGTTTTGTTGTGTTTTCCCCATGAGATCTGAGTAGTTTTCTCTATCTTTCTCCTTGTCTCAATGAATTCCGAGTTTTGTTGTGTTTTCCCCATGAGTTCTGAGTAGTTTTCTCTGTCTTTCTCATTGCAAGTTGTTGTGTTTTCCCCATGAGATCTGAGTAGTTTTCTCTGTCTTTCTCCTTGTCTTGAGATTTGTAAAATGGTGATTTGAATTGGTGATAAGTTTATTTACTTGTTGAATTTAGAGATAAGTTATTTACTTGTTGTAGTTTGTATGACTTTTATTTTATATATGAATTCCGAGTTTTGTTGTAGTCCCCATGAGTTCTGAGTAGTTTTCTCTGTCTTTCTCCTTGTCTCGAGATTTGTGAAATGGTTTTACTTGTTGTAGTTTGTATGACTTTCATTTTATATATGAATTCCGAGTTTTGTTGTGTTTTCCTTTGTTGTAGTTTGTATGACTTTGATTTTATATATGAATTCCGAGTTTTGTTGTGTTTTCCCAATGAGATATGAGTAGTTTTCTCTGTCTTTCTCCTTGTCTTGAGATTTGTGAAATGGTGATTTGATTTGGCGAAGCCATGAAAATGTTTAAGAAATTGTGATGATTTTTTCACTTCGATCTTAATTCACTTTCAATTTGGCCAATTGATTTCTTAAAATATGTTGAGCTTTTCAACTAAAGAAGATTACATCCAAGATTCAGGGAGGTTAAAGTCGTTGGAAGTTGGGTGCAAATAAATAGGGAAATAATATTATTGGACGTAGAATTGGAGATTTTAGAGTGACAGACTAAAATCCCCAATTCGGTCCTATCATTTGAGTGCTGAAGTGTAGATGTTAGCCCTCTAGTAAGGGGAACGTGATTTGGTCCTATCGTTTGGGTGCTGATGTGTAGATGTTAGCCCTCAGGTGAGGGGAACGTGGGAGATCCTATCGTTTGGGTGTTGAAGTGTAGATGTTAGCCCTCAGGTGAGGGGAACGTGGGAGCTCCACCGGTATCCTCCCAGCCTAGCTGCAGATTCAGTAAACAAGCGTAGGATTAGTCAATGTTCTTAATGCCTGAACAAAGGGTAAAGAATATGTATGTTCCTATTTGACATAATATAATTTAAACTAATTCACTTTATCCATTCACTATAATTTCTTGACAAGGAGAATGATGCTTTCTTATATATTGAATATCACATTTGAACCTTCATTAATATAATTAGTTATTTAATAGTTATTAAAATTACATATTTATTTCAATTGTCTATTAGTGACAGATAAGCCAATTGAACTTCATTGTTGCGATTAAAGTATTATTTTTCTAAAATCTTAGTTCGTAGTTCTAATCTCACTCTATGTGAGATCGATATCTAGGACTCCATTAAAGCCCTATATTACTTGAGGGATACGTATAATTGCGTTGATAAGTGTGACTTTACAATTATTGAATATTTATTATGTTCATATTTATTGAATCTATAAGGTTATTAAGTTTTAGTGCAATTGCTGAGGAATTAAATCTTCTAGCAGCAGTATTAAATACTTGTATTTTTAAGCATATATAAAGTCACTAGGAATTAAATCTTTTAGCAGCAGTATTAAATACTTATATTTTTAAGCATATATAAAGTCGCGGTCAAGTTTTTGGCGCCGTTGCTGGGGAGTGAGTAAACAAAAGTAATAATTAGAGTAACAGAAAAATTAAGATTATTAGAAAATTTTTACTTAAATTGCAACTAATTTTTATATTTAGTTAACTGTCTTACTCTGTACTGATTTCAAATTTTATGCATAAATTTAGATAAGAAAATCTTATACCTTACAATTCAAAATTAGAACGCACTGTTAGAAAGATTAGAAGATTGAGAAGAGAACCTAGAAATTTTGATACAATGAAAAACAACATGAACAATCAAGGAATAAAAAATGAACACCAACCTAGACCCCTACGAGATTATGCAAATCCTATAGCAGATAAAATTCACTTATCTATACAAAATCCTGATGTAGCTGCTAATTCATTTGAGCTTAAACCTGCTATTATCCAAATGGTACAAAACAATCAATTCGGAGGTACACCAGATGAAGATCATAATTTACACCTCGCTATGTTTTTAGAACAGTGTGCTACTTTTAAATATGACAGAGTCTCAAACAATGTTGTTAGACTTAGAATTTTCCTTTTTCAATGAGGGATAAGGCTAAGATGTGGTTAAATTCGTTAGCACCAAGATCTATTAGAACTTGGGGATAACTTTCACAGAAATTTCTTTCCAAATATTTCCCTCCATCCAAAACTGCTAAACTTAGAAATGACATAACATTGTTATGCCAAAAAGCTTGAGAGAGATTTAAAGATCTTCTTAGGAAATGCCCTCATCATTCATTACCAGATTGGTTCATAATTCAAACTTTTTATAATGGATTAGTGGGATCACTTAGATCGATTATGGATGTTGCGGCTGGTGGTTCTTTAATGTTAAAACCTTTTGATGAGGCTTATTCATTAATAGAAGAGATGACTACCAACAATTTTCAATGGCCCTCTAAAAGGGTAAATCCTAAAAGAGTAGCAAGTATCCATGATTTAGATGCAATATCTATGTTGTGCAGATTATTGCTAAAAGAGTAGCTAGTATCCATGATTCTGATGCAATATCTATGTTAGCTTCACAAATTACTGTTAGCTAGTATCCATGATTCTGCTGCAATATCTATGTTAGCTTTGCAGATTGCTGCAATATCAAAGAAATTAGATCATTATGGGATGAATTATTCTCCAACACCTTCTATGATGGAAGAGAATTCATTTGGGAAATTTGTGGATGTTCAACCTTCATGTGAGACTTTAAATGTTTTTAATAGAACCAAAAACCCTTATTCGAACTATTATAACCCAGGTTGAAAGAATCAACCAAATTTTAATTGGAATAAGAATTATTCTACAAATCAGCAATGGGCAAACAACCCAGTGAACCCTTTAGGAAACTCATCCAACCAAGGAAATATTAACTATAGACCTTCTTATCCTCCAAAATTTAACAGTAACACTCAAATTAAGGAGAAGAAGTTGTCTATGGAAGAGATTATATTAAATATGGGTCAATAATTGACAAGGAAATCAATTACAAATTCAAGGAAATCAATTACAAAATCAAGGAACTGCTATTAAGAACACTCAAATTAAGGAGAAGAAGTTGTCTATGGAAGAACTGATATTAAACATGGGTCAACAGTTATAGAATCAAGCAATTACAGATTCAAGGAAATCAATTACAACATCAAGGAACTGCTATTAAGAATATTGAAAAACGTATCTATGGAAGAGCTGATATTAAACATGGGTCAACAATTATAGAATCAAGGAAATCAATTATAGATTCAAGGAAATCAATTACAACATCAAGGAACTGCTATTAAGAATATTGAGAACCAATTAAGGGGAAGAGCTGATATTAAACATGGGTCAACAATTGCAGAATCAAGGAAATCAATTACAAATTATAGAGCTGATATTAAACATGGGTCAACAATTACAGAATCAAGGAAATCAATTACAAATTCATGAATCAATTACAAAATCAAGGAACTGCTATTAAGAATATTGAAAACCAATTAGGGCATATCACTGCTGCGCTTAGTAACCAAACATTAGGAACTTTTCTGAGTACTGTGGAAGCAAATCCTAAAGATCAGGGAAAAGAACAAATTAAAGTGATACAATTACGAAGTGGAAAAGAATTGAAAACCAGAGTACGAAAAGAAACGGAAACTGAAAAATAAAAAGTGGATACCGAAAAAGAAAATGATCATGAATACCTAGAATTAGAATATTCATTTACACCAATGAAGATTATGGTGGAGAAACCTCCACCACCGTTTCCTCAAAGATTGAAGCAACACAAACAAAATAAATAATATTCAAATTTTTTAGAAATTCTTTAAAAGTTAACGGTAAATATTCCCTTCGTAGAAGCTTTAGAGCAAATGCCCAATTATGTGAAATTTATGAAAGATATTCTGAATAAGAAAAGGAAGTTTACAGATAACGAACCTGTTGCACTTAGTGAAGAGTGTAGCACAATTATTCAGAAAAAGCTTCCTAAAATGAAACTGTTGCACTTAGCAAAGAGTGTAGTGCAATTATTTAGAAAAAGCTTCTTGAAAAATTAAAAGATCTAGCAGTTTCACTATACCATGTGCTATTGGTGAAAAATTTTATGGAAGAGCTTTATGTGATTATGAGAAGTCTCACCTATTTCTGTAACTCTTCACTTAGTGGATCATTCAGTTACATATCCTAAGGGAGTTACAGAAGATGTGTTAGTAAAAGTTGATAAATTTCTTTCCTGTAGATTTCATTGTCTTAGATATGGAGGAAGATAAAGAAATACATATCATTTTAGGGAGACCATTTTTAGCTACTGGAAAAGCTAAGATTGATGTTCAAAAAGGAGAATTAACAATGAGAGTTAACGATCAAGAAGTGACTTTTAACATTGTGAAATCTATGAAATACCCTGCTGTTGAAAGAGATAATGAATGTTTTCGCATGGAAATTAGTGGACAACTATTGAAAGAACATTTTAAAGAGCATTTTGAAGAGAATGAACAATTTAAAGAAAGTGATGAAGTTATTTTGGACGAATTATAAAGTGAAAAATTAGATTATGTTCAGGAAAGATTTGAGATGCTATATATTACGAAAAATGCTGATAAAAATCTAGTTCCGTCAATTATAAAATCACCTGAACTTGACTTAAAAATTTTGCCTAGCCACTTGAAGTATGGATACAGCCAGAAGATGTCACCAATGTCAAGTGCATGGGGTGGTCTTACACCAGCCTCCGAATGTGCTACACCCAACTGTTGCCTCGTAGCCTATCGAGTGTTGGGGCACGGACATAATAGGTCTGATAGACCCTCCATCTTCCAAAGGACACAGATTTATACTTGCCACTACAGACTACTTCTCCAAATGGTCAGTGGCAGTACCATTATGTTAGGTTACGACACAACACGTCCTTCAATTTTTCAAAAGCAAAGTCATCTACCATTTTGGAGTACCGCAAAGAATAATCTCTAACAATGGGACAGCTTTCAAAAGTACAAAGATCAACATTTTCATCAAAAGATATGGGATAAATTGGAGATACTCTATGATTTACTATCCCAGAACAAATAGTACTGGCTGAGGCTTTCAACAAAACACTGGTACAGATTTTGAAGAAAACACTGGATGAAAACAAAAGGGATTAGCACAACAAACTATTAGAAGCTTTGTGGGCCTACCTAACAACTTTCAGGAGTCCCACTAAGTGTACACCCTATATGGTCGTGTATGGGACCGAGGTCGTGCTACCACTAGAAATCCATACAACCTCTCTCAGAGTCGTCATTGTCAACCAACTCACAACAGAAGAAAGCGCAAAACTCGGACTAGAAGAACTGGAGAATCTTGAGGGAAAATGACTGGAAGCACAACAACATTTGGAGCTTTACCAGGCGAAGATGGTACAAGCCCATGACAAATTGGTCCGCCCAAGGACATTCAAAGCTGGTGACCGCGTACTTGTGCTCAAAAAGCCTATTCTTGCACGCCGCAAAATAGGTGAAAATTTTGAGCCAACTTGAGAGGGACCATTTGTTGTTGAAAAGGTCTACACAGAAGGAGCCTACCAATTAGTGGACTTTCAGGGTAAAAAATCCATGTTACCAATAAACGGAAGATATCTGAAAACTTACTACACAACCTAACGCCGCTTGTCTCTGCTTGCTCTGAAATTTTGGAAACTTTGATTATTTTAGGGTTATCTATATGTCCAAAAGTCTATGATCGAGTCCAAATTTTGTAATTAACCTCAATATAATGAAAATTTTGAAAAAATATTTTAAACTTCAAATTTTATTCTTTCTACTTTTAATTAAATAAAACTCATACATAAAATTCATTGCACCAAAATAAACTAAAATTTACTTTAATGTACACTTTGTTTAGTTCTTGTTCATAACAAGTTTTGGCCCACTGACGTTTTTCCTGTCGTCTGCAAAAAAATGTCAGGACAGCGGCTGATCTTTGATTTCCACGATGGCTAGAACCTCCCGTTAAATGAGGAGATGACACTGCGGGGCGACACCATAGACTTCAACGTGGATTTCAACTAGGTTGACATGGACTATGAAGGTCCTCTAATGGACGTAGTCAACTGTAAAGAGAAAGAGTGACTTCCTTCACTACTGAGAGTGACCACTAAAGATAATGTATCACATAAGGGCAAGAACGTGATAAAAAAGCGATGTCTAATGAAGGGGCCTAGACGTCTGCCCTCCATGGTAGTTACACCTACTGGAGGCTTAATAGCTGCCAAAAACAAACGACTACCAAGAACTCTGCTTTGCAGGACGCAACGCAAGAATGCCAGTCACAAGAAGCGTAGAGCTTTTCTACGAGAAGAACGCAAACGTCAAAGAGAGGCAACAACTTGCTCAACCCTATTCCTGAGGGGCACATTTATGATCCAAACCTGAAAGAAACTTCTGCTAGCCCACCCACCACTGAGGAAGAACTAGGGTTTGTGACAGAGTGAGACAGACTTTCAATTTCAGATGTTTTGTGCCAGGGTTTCCCGACATGCAACGTTGAAGTACTGATCAATGGAAAATATGTTGAGATTTTCATAGCTATTTTATACTGATTTTGATGATATTGCACTTTAAAAAAGGGTATTTTTGATGTTTTGTTGCAAGTAAGATGAATTATGCTCATTGGAGCAAAAAGATGCAAAAACGGTGCAATTTGGAGAAAAAACGAGCAAGAAATGATATTTTGCCTTGTCACCTTTCGATAAGTCTTTGGATTCTTAATCTCTTTTACACTTCTTGCATATTTTTGAATGAAATTACACTTTAAAGGAAGGTTGTTTTCATGCTTATTTTGTAGGGCTATCTGTTACAAATGCAACGCAACTAAAATGGAGCGAAACGGAGCTAAACCGAAGCCAAACGGTGGAGTTGCGCAGTCTACCCGTCGACGACGCCAAAATAGTGCCGACGGCAAAATTTACCCAAGAAGACTGAAAAATGACAGAAAAGCTTGCCGACAACACCCTTGAGCCCACCGACAGTGCCCGGGACGACTATGGACCGACTTTTGGAGGTTATGGGCGGAAATTCAATGTATTTGGATGCTTTTTGGAAAGGTGCTTGTGGCCACTCTTCAAACTTCATCCCTACACTTTAAAAGAATGAATTTAGGTTAGAAAAAGAGGGATTTGTATGAGACGAATATTAGGAAAAGTGTGGAGAAAGTTTAGGTTTTAGAATAGGAGTAGAAATGTAGATTTCTACCATTTTGGAGAGATTGGAGAGGGGATTTTGATAGAATTTGTAAGGAGATGTTCTAGCATTGCATGGAACGGCGGGAGACTTTGTGGGAGAGATTTTCTTCTTTCTTTCAAGGGAAAAAGCTAAGTATTGTGTTCTTCATTATCTTATGGTTCCGTAAACACTTATATAGTTGATTTGCTTTGATGAAATGAAGTTTTCCGTTGTGTTTTCTTAATGCTTTGTGATGGGCTTCTCTTACTCTCTCTTCTTGTTTGGAAATAATGACATGAGAAGATTATGATGTTGTTTCCATTTTACTTTTCTTTTGAAATGAGTAGAATTCATGTTTAGGATTTAGTGATGCATGTTAGAAGCGGATTTAATTATCAATGTGATGGCTTTTAGTTGCACTTTATTTACATTACAATAAAGGCCTGTTGTAGTGTTAAAGTTCATTGTAATTGCATTAAGACCTGAGAGGGCTGTGTAATTGTCAACAAAGTAGAACCACATTCAGATTCCATGGATGGTTAAGTTCACGGGAGTTGAATGTAAATAAATTGAAATATACTTTGATGGGCGTAGAATTGGAGATTTTAGGGTGACAGACTAAAATCCCCAATTCGGTTCTATTGTTTGAGTACTGAAGCGGAGTTGTTAGCCCTCAGGTGAGGGGAACTGGGAGCTCCAAAGTGAGAACCAGTATCCTCCCAGCCTAGCCACGGATTCAGTAAACAAGCATAGGATTAGTTAATATTTTTTATGCCTAGACCAAAGGGTAAAGAATAGGATTGCTCCTATTTGGCACGTACAATATTTAATGCATCTCATTCCTTTACATTATCCAATTCATTACATAAGAATAGTAGTTTCAATAGCTCTCATTCCTTTACATTATCCAATTCATTACATAAGAATATTATTTTTTAATATCTCAAAATTCTTATTCCTTTACATTATCTAATTCATTACATAAGAATAGTAGTTTGTAATATCTCAAAATTCTCTAAACTTTACATTAATTCATTACATAAGAATAGTAGTTTTTAATATCTCAAAATTCTCCAAACCAATTCATCCAAAAATGGTTATCTTTAGAATTAATATTTGCATTTAGTTATAGTTACTATCTTTACATTTAACACTTGCATTTAAGAGTATTTGCTAGATAAAACATCATCTTATTCGACATTCCTAAACTAGGACTAAGTAGTATACTAGGAGATTTGACTGAGGACCTCTTACCTCGCTTCCCTGTGGGATCGATAAACGGGACTCCACTAGAGCTTTACCTCACTTCCCTGTGGGATCGATAAATGGGACTCCACTAGAGCCCTGTATTACTTGAGCAATGTGTATACTTGTGTTTGAAATTGTGACTTTACAAAATCATTATAAATATATAAATCTGGGTTCATAAATTCTTGCATATAAAAGTCGCTGTCAAGTACCGGCCGGGACATCAGCCACGAGCGTGTTTGTAGAATGCCCAGATTGTAATGTTCTGCATCTACACCATTTCAGTACATTGGAAGAGTACATTTTAAGCACCAACAAGTCTCAGACTTTGGATTCCATGATGGATTAACCATATGTCCCACTGGGGACAGATCAGTATCTATCGTGGAGCCAAGGGCCATACATCCCGTTAGAGGCTGAGTCTCATATTCCAGATTGACCAGCACCAGTTTGGGTTCCCGCCGATACTCAAAGGAAGGAACGCCCGCGACAGCTGCCAACCTTTGGTATGGTAGAATACTACAAGACAAGCAAAATAAATAAAAGAGAATTTGATTTTTTTGAAAACGTTTAGGTAAAGTTCGTCAACATATTGGAAGGCCTGGAGCTGTCCATCAGGGTTTTCTCCGAGATTTATGAAAAAAACATTCTCGACGGTATCTTCGATTTAAGAGATAGAGGTCGAGCAGGCCTTCTCATGGAAAGGACATATTCCGAGCTAAAGAAATGGATGAGAGGGAAGGGAAGAATCACCATCCAGTGTGGTTGTTGTTATAACTTCACAAATGACAGATAGGGGAATCCACCTGGGATCCTCAGACATGATCAAGTAGATCCACTACTTCCAATGATAAAATGGATGATTAAAAGGATGATCAAATGGAATATTCTACCTGCTACATGTATTTCCAACAGTTGCATTATCAATATCTATGAAAAGGGTGATTGCATTCCCCCGCACATTGATCATCATGATTTTGTGAGGACTTTATGCACGATCTCATTTCTGAGCAAAAGCAATATTCGATTTGGGAAAAAAATCGATATCGTCGGCCCTGGTGAATTCAGAGGTTCTATGGAGATTCCTTTTTCAGTCGGTTCAGTACTTGTTCTCAAGGGCAATGGTGCAGACGTTGCCAAACATTGCATTCCAGAAGTACGACATTGTAGGGTGTCTGTGACTTTCCACAAGATGGATGACAGTAAAATGCTATATGGATTCCAACAGGACCCAGAATTGGAGTTACTTCCATACGAACTGTGAGAAGGTTGTACCTCTAAGCACATGTGAAGGGAACTCTTATCTTGGAGCATGTCTTAGAAGGTCTGCTTGATCAGGAGCTCAACATACCTGGTACAGAGGGTTCACTTTCTTTCTTTCAACAGCATGACATATATCTGATGTATTCAGTCTACAATGTATTCATATCATGAGATGTTCTCAATGTACTTCGACGTGGACTACATAATATACCTTTTGAAGCATTAGCCTATGTTCGATTTATGACATCTTTGTTGGAACAAATTAATGGAAATTTTCCTCAAATTGTGCCTTTCTGTCAGTTGCCTTTTTGTGCGAGAGATGAAAGCCATGAACTGCGCGCTGGTTCAAAATTTCAATCAACAAAGAACGAAACAAAAAATTTTTAAAATATAAATGAAAAAGAAAATAATCACCAATAAAGAAACAATAAAATGAATTTCTTTTGAAAATGAACCAATTAAAATTAAAACTTTAAAGACGTATTTTAAAAAAATTAAATTTGTTAAAAACAACAAAATAATGAAACGAATATGTTGAGTGGATTCTCTATTTTTTTGAAGTTTCCTATTCTTTGTGTGCGCGGTACAACCGTCTTTATCTACCTTAACTCTCTTTACATCCCGCAAAATTTTGCATTATGCACAAAACCCCATAAAACTCTACGAATCTTCTTCAATAAAATCAACATTTCCACACGATACACTTTTGCAAATTCAACACCACAATCTTTTTGTAAATTTCAATTCTCACATCTTTGAATTGATACCTAAATTTCAATTTTCACATCTCTGAATTGATACATACATTTCAATTCTCACATCTCTGAATTGATACCTACATTTCAATTCTCACATCTCTGAATTGATACCTACATTTCAATTCTCACATCTCCGAATTGATACCTACATTTTAATTCTCATATCTCTGAATTGATACCTACATTTCAATTCTCACATTATTGAATTGATACCTAAATTTCAATTCTCACATCTTCGAATCAGTACCTAGATTTTGCTTCTCACCTTTCGAGGTAAATACCTAAATTTCGACTCTCTTCCCGGAATTGATACCTAAATTTAAATTCTTACATCTTCGAATCAGTAACTAAATTCTGATTCTCACATTTTGAGGTCGATACCTAAAATTTTGACTCTCTCCTTGAGGTTGATACCTAAATTTCAATTCTCACACCTTCGAATCAATACCTAAATTCTGATTCTCATCTTTTGAGGTCGGTACCTAAATTCTGACTCTTCTTGTCTTTTTGGAATTAATACTTAAATTTCAATTTCGACCTCAGGATCAGCACTTACATATTGATTCCCATTCTTTATAAATACTTGAAACTACATATCTCAAAATTCACTCTCCGATCCCCCGCGAGAGTCCCTCCAAAATTTCAATCATACGATCATCCGCTAGTATCCCCAGCGGAAATAAAACAAATCACACATAACTCTACACACACTTCCAGGTCTGTTTTACTTAGAAGTTTGTATTGGTTTTTTTGTTGATCTTGTCGGTCAACGTCAATACGCGTGATGTGCTTTCCCAACACACCACACCCTTTGAGGGTCCATTTGTTGACCTCATTTTTGGTTGAGGTTTAGTTTTCCTCTTTAGTAGCCTAAGGTCTAGCCATAGGACTTTCCTACTGACTATTCTTAGAAAACTAGATAAGGAACCCTTAAAATTAGAAATTCTACACTCTTCTTTACTCAACTTGAAGTTCCACATATTGATCCTAACTTAGCACTTAGTAGGTGGGGTCATTATGGGGGAGCTCAAGGAGAGTCACCCTTAGGACTGCTGAACCTTAGGGTTGATCCTGGGTGTTGTTCTGGAGCTAGGGCACTCACTACACTCATCCACACCCAAATTCACTTACAACCCTAAGCTCAAATTTCTAGCCTAGGTCCCTTGATCTTTTTGGGATACTCATGTAGATGGTCTCCTAAACCTACCAGCCTTAGGGCAATGTTTTAACTAAGACAAGTACATAGAGGACCAAAAATGAGATTTCCTTTGGTCCATGTTTCATTTAGGGTGATTAGTTACCCAATCCTATCAAAAATACCCATCTTGGCCTTTTACCCCTAAACACCCCCAAATTACCAAGATACCCATCCAGAACCCAAAATTCCAAAAATTCCAAAAAATCCCAGAAAATCACAAAAATCATAAATATTCCTAATTTCATTTTCCCTAACTACCACATGACCCAAGTTGACCAATTTGACCATCTTTAACTAAAACCCCCAAATTTACCTTTAAGGGCCCAAATTTCCCCAAATTCAACTCAAATGTTGATCAATTTGATCTCAATTGACCCCAATTCCAATACTAAACTCAAATTAGCTTTTGATATGGCCAAGCTAAACTAAATCCAAGCTTAATTGGCCCATGATTTGAACCCAAGCTTGATTTAGATCAAAACCCCACTTTTGACCATATGACCTAATCTTACAAAATTGAACCTATAGCCTAGTCAATTGGCCCCAATTAATGTTAAAAAACCTCTATAACATCCTTATACATCAAAAAAAACCATCAATTGGCCTTGTTGAAGCCTCAAATCCATTTTATTTTGGCCTAAATCCAAAATTCCTAAATATAGCCCCAAATTGGCTAAGTCCCCAAATTTCATCCAATTGATTGCTTTAACCTCCAAACTAGCACCCAATTCATGTTGAAAACTCTTCATAGGGACCCTATTGACCATTTACAATAATCAATTTTGACTTAGCCCAAGGCTAACCCAAGCTGGGCCCAAGCCTAGCCCAACTTGACCAAATTGACTAAAATTCAAAATTCCCACAAATTGACCCTTCAATTGAGCTCCAAACCACTTCCATATTCAACAAAGTTGTTCCTTATGATCCCCTAAACCAAATAAAACATTTATTTGGGTAATTTTACATGTCTAACCTAGCCAAAGCTAAGCTTTGATCACTTGAACCCATATTGACCCATGCACTAAATGTGACCTAACCACCTTAAAGCCACCAAACTAACTCCACCACAGCCATTGGTCCATGCACTAAATGTGACCTAACCACCCTAAAGTCACCAAATTAACTCCACCACAACCATTATTTGGACCCAGTGATCAGTCCAAACACCATGAAACCACCTAAATCAAGCCATGGACAAAAGGTTTCCCAAATCAAGAGATATTATTTCAAAAAATGCATGTGCTTAAGATATCCTTACCAAAATTATGTATTATTGCACTAAATTTTTGTGACATATTCCCCTGGGTTCCCTGGGCTCCTAGCCACCTCCCCTAGCTGGCCAGCCAGCCTAGTGGCCGGAAAAGCTTAAAATTAAGAGCCACCACCATGACACCTCACCCAAATCAAACCTACAGGCCAGCTCAGTGAAATTAATTGATGGAGCTTCTCTGTCGTCCACCCGAGCACCACAATGCACCTAAAATTATGCTCTGAGAGCCATCCCATGGCCATTTTTTATAAAAACTCACCTCCACGGCCATAGGAAGTGTGCTGAAATTTTCTTAGAGAGGCCTCTCCAAACATCTCACAGAGCTTCCTTAAAATCCCCTCAGTGCATTCCAACTATTTTCCCCCACCAATTCCCACTCTCAGAGCTCGGTTTTGAGCTTGAAACCTTGATGGAATCCAGGACAGAACCACATACCACTCCACAGTCCACCAAACCCAAATTAACTGCACACACATTTTCATAATAGTGAAAGAAGATAAAGCCCCATCAAATCCCCATTCCACGGAGCCTCTACCATAGCTCTAAACCAACACCCGAATTTGAGCTTGGTCAAATCCATACCTAGACCTTATACCAAGACTAGGGACTCAATCCCTAGTCTCCTTGGACCCCAACAAAAGTGCCAAGACCCTCTGATTTAAGCTTCACTTCTCAGAGCAAAGGTATAAAACCTCACCTCCTCCCGAGCCTATTTCGATTCTCCATTTTCTTATAGTTAATTTGATTTTACCATATGGATGTGCTCTTCTCACTTAGACGAGTCCATAGGATCAAACCCGAAGTGATTTGGCTGAGTCTAGGCTGAGATCTTAGGGTTTTAGTGTGGACAGTCACGTGATAATTCTGTCGGGGACGATGACGGGGAGTTGTTTGATCAAGCGTGTATCGAATGGATGGAGGAGATCGAGCCGGACAATGCTTCAGGATATAAATCGCAGATCGAGTCAGCAGCTACGTGAACGGCGACGTCCAACCAAAGCGCGCCACGCATGCCTTCGGAGCTGTCTAGGATATAGTCAGCACGCGCGATTTAAATAGATAAATAGGGATTTTTCCTATTTATTTAAATACCCCTAACTTAGATAATTCATAACTTTGTGTAGAAAAATCACAAAAAATAAAATAAAAATACTCACTTGCTCAATCGACAAAGGAAAACAATTTGGATTAAATTTCAAGTCCATTTGACACATATTTTATTTTTAATTAATTAAATGCTGGTTTGAATCATTTGATTCTCCATGAGTATTGACACATCACCTTGGCTTGAAATTTTGGCATGTTGTAGCGTCTGTCAATGGAAGTATCCTCTGATTTTTGTAAAGTTAGAAGAAGTCCCTATAAATAGATCCATATTTTTCAATTCTTTACACATTATTTATTTAAAATAATCATGTAAATTAGCATGTTGATTAGAAAATTTCAAAAAAATTTTGAAAGGTCTCCCACGACCAGATAAGCTTTTGGAAATAATTTCATGAGTCAAGTCATTTTAAATATACCTAATTTTCACAAACCCTAAATCATTAAGATAATTAATTTTGGAAAATATAAACATTTAAATGACTTGATTTTAATCTCCACTATGGTTTCTGATCCAGCGAACTCACTGTAAGAATTTCAAAATATTTTGAGTTTATTTTTAAAAATCTAAATACAACTCAAAAAATTATGAAACTTAGTTTTTTGAGCTCTCTGTCATTAGGGGTATTTTATAAAAATAAAATAATATTTAAAATAAAAACTTGATTTTTAAACTATTTTAAATATTTAAATAATTAAAAATCCCTAAAAATCACAAAAATAATAAATCTCATGGAAATGTTCTAAACTACTTCCTATGTACTTAGGAACAATGAGAATATTTTTCCTTACTTTTTGACTGAATTTTAAAGCTTAAAAATAATTTTTAAAGGCTAAAAAATGAGTTTACACTAAAATAATTTCAATAAATCAAAGAAAAATCAGAAAAATATTTAAAAATAATTTTTAAAGGCTAAAAAATGAGTTTACACTAAAATAATTCTAATAAATCAAATAAAAATCAGAAAAATATAAAATTTTCTTAAAAAATAATTTTTAAAGGCTAAAAATGAGTTTTCATTAAAATAATTCCAATAAATCAAATAAAATTCATAAAAATATGAAATCTTCCCTTTGATATCTAGGATTTTAGGGAGACTTTTCAAAGATACAAAACTTAATTTTCTCCATTTAAAATATTTTATATTTAATAAATACTCCATAATTTAAAATAATTCTTAAAATTCAAATAAAACTCAAATAAAATTAAAAAAAAATGAAATTTGGTCGAAAGGCTTATCTGGTCTAATGTTATCTCCAATAAAAATTTCAAGGGATTAGGATTTACCTTAGTCAAGTTAGGAATTTTCTTTGAAAAATCCTATTTTTGTATGAAAATAATTATATAAATAAATAAAATTTTTAAAAATCACATTTTCTCCTCTTATGTCTTAATTGACCAATTAATGAGGTAGAATAAAAATTTCAAAGTCGTTTGAATTGAATTTGACAAATTATGAAGTGTCAGAGCCTTAGGGACAAGTGTGTAATTTTGGAAATTTAGCCTTAATTAACATTTAGGCTTAATTTAAAGAAGGAAAATGGGTAACATCTGATCTTAATTAATTTATTTGATATTTGAAACACAAGGGGTTAATTGGTGGAAACCAACCTCACTTTCTTAATTTAAAAGATAAGTTAATAAATTTCTAAATTATTAAGATTTGGAAGTTTATTAAAATAAAATGAACCAAAGATTCAGGAGTATGACTTTTGAAGTCGATAATTAATCAATTTAATACCCCTATTTTTATGTTCAAATAAGATTCAAATCATGAATCATGACCACCTAAAGCTTATCCTTTTCAAAACTAATTAAGACACTCATCTAAGTCTTAAGGGCTTAGTAATGACATGCTAAATCAAGATTCATTTAAATGAGGATTAGAATACTAAATATCATTGAAAATTAAAACATCTTTCAAACACTACAAGCCCAATTAAGGTTAAAATTTGGCTAAGTGTTCCAACAACACTAACTTGCCTCTTTAAGGGTCTCCACCCACATAGCTCTTAAATTGAATCACAATTGATAAGTATCCTTTTCTTAGAGATAATTGAGACATCAGTGTTCACTGAGCATCAAGGTGTTCATTGGATGAATTATTAAGCAACATAATAAATTTAAAAGAACTCAAGATTTTCCACCAGACAGCGAGAGAGTAGCACGGACCTGCTTCTTTCTCTAGATCTGTTGGATACCTTGAAGATCTACTAAACTTAATATGTTTTTCTTGATAAAATCATCCTTAATTAAACTCCTAAGGACCCACCAAGATATGACATAAGTTTAGGAAAACTACCAAAACCTTACCTTTTGCCTCTATATAAATTACCCTGACATACATTTTAAGTTTCAAGTGGTAGAACGAGAAGATTCGCCAAGTACGCTTTTACCGTTTTCAGCATTGTCTTTATTCTACTTTTATATTATACTTTTGTGCTTATACAAATTTGCATGGAAAACTAAAGCTATCAGCATAGCCACAAAACCAAAACCAAAACCAAAGCCAAAATTAAAATCAACCAAGATAAAATCCACCGCCACAACATTCAAAATATAAAACAACTCAAAATTTAATCACAAACACCACACAAAACTACAACTACAACTAAATTAAGACATCTCTATCGGATGATCGGGAACCCTTTGGAGGAGGTAACCTACGGTTGCTAACGAGGCTTCCCACGGTCTAAACAAAATACTCATTAAGTTGAGTTTAGTAAGTTCATTTAGACTAAGTGAATCCAATAGAAAATAGTGGTACCGGAATGAGGGAACCGTAGGATCCTAACCGGTGTCGCTCTAATCAAATTTAATATGCCCCTATAAAATTTAAAGAAATTCAACCATAGGGCCACATGATTTGACATTATAACTTGACACACTAGAAAACTCAAACTCGACACAACAGGGAGCTTTGAGCTAGCATGGTGGGTAGTACGACCATCTTCAACAGCAAAATCTATCTTCCTCAACTAAACCAATCTTTCTTCCTTAGAATTAAATAACAAAGCCATAGGACTTTGAGGTTTCTTGCTTATGCATCATAAATCCTCACCTTATCTTTAGGTCTTTGTATAACTCTTCGAGGTTTCTTGCTTATGCAATGTAAATCCTCACATCATCTTTAGGCCTTTGTATAGCTTGCTATACAATATAAGCCCTAACTCGTCTTAGGATTCTGAGGTTGTCTTTTGTCACGACCTACATCCTCACATCTTCCAAGCTATTTGTGTGATCGTTTTACATGAATGTAAGCACTAACTAATAAAATTAGTTGGATGAAATACTTAATTTTTTCTCCTTAAAACTGAAGCCAAACATTAGGATAGCTTGGAAAGTCACCGAGGTTCTCCTTTGGATCTATGACATCCCCTAGTACTTCCTCCTTTGGGCTCTACAACAAAATGTTCCAAATTTGAACTGATCCCCTTTCAGGACTTGAGGTGCAGGACTCTTTCATTTAAACTATGAAAAATATGGTTCAGTTTGATTTCATATTTTTTAAAACTTAAATATATATGTAAACTAAAACGTCTTTCTGAAGTGGGCGACGGGATTTCGATTCTTGTGACCAAGAGCTTCTTGCAGACAACTCCTCCAATTAAAAATAATGCCGACACCTAGAAGCTCATAATAGAAACATATCATTGAAATTTTAATCCTTAAAATTTGAATTTCTGCCTAAACTACTTTACGATAGTCAACTGATCAATGTGAGAGCACTCAAGTTGCGAGATCACTACTCTCCCGAGTCTTAGTTTCACTTACAACAGATTTTAACATAACATATTGACACACCTAAAAATTACCTACTTTTTCATATATATTTTATGCTTAATTTTAATGATTTTTAATAATATTACACTTTAAAGGAATGTATTTTGCATATTTTTTGCTTCAGGTACAAGGAATAGACTTTTGAAGAAAATGATGTAGAAATGGTGCAATTTGGAGTAAAAACAAGCAAGAAAGAAAATTCTGACTTTGCACATTTTAATTTATTTCTATGCTTAATCTACTTTACATTTCTCACATTTTTTTGAATAAAATTACACTTTAAAGAAATATTTTTTTCATGCTTATTTTGTAATTATATCTTTTAGGAACGAAACGCGACTGAAACAGAGCGAAATAGAGCTGAAATGGAGCTAAACAAAGGAAAATGGTGGAGCTGCTGCAAGATGGCGTATGAGGCTCTAAAATCTAGAGAACTAGCACCTGAGGCACCAGAGATGTAATAAGGATTAAGGTGGTTTGGGACGAATTTTGAGCTGATTTTGAAGGCTCCAAATGATTCAAACACCACATGGAGTGATTCAATGCATCTATACACTTTGGAAGACTCTTTAATGAAGGGATATGTCTCTTGAATGAATGGACATGTCCTTTGGGATTCAAAAGATGTGACTTTTGAAGAGAATTTTGGAGGGAAATTTTGAGTTCTTTTTGAAAGAAGGTAGCCCCTAATTAAAAAGGAGAGGAGTCTAGGGCATGAGTGTGTCGTAAGAGTGAGAGGAAGGCTTTGGAGAAGAGAGAATTTTCTTCTAGAGTTGTAACAGGAGAGGGAAGGTGAGAAATTTCTTCTTTATTACATTTCTATAAGAGAATTGAGTGTGAATGTAAGGCGTGAAAGTTCTTAAATGGAACTTCTAGGGATTTTCTTGGGAAGGAGTGTTATATAAGCTGTTTTCTTTTCTTTCTTTATTTTGTAAACTTTTTTTATATATGAAATTTGCGTTTTTTCATATCCTTCTTATGAATTTTGTGTAGTCTTCTTTATCCTTCTCCCAACAATGAAATTTGGTTTTGTGAAGAATTGATTTTATTTTATACGATTTAAAATGTCAATAATTTGTAATGATTCAAACTCTAATCTTTATTTCCTTTTTAATTTGGCCAATTGAAAAGTTAAAATTTTTTGAGAAACATAAGATCCGATAGGGCTATGCTTTCTACAATAAGGTAAGATTCACATTCAATTTCATGGCTAAGAATGTAATCCATGTGGTTGAGTGAAAATAAATAAAGAAATATACTTTGTTGGACGTAGAATTAGAGATTTTTAGGTGACAAACTAAAATCCCTAATTTGGTATAGTTGATTGGAAACTAATGCGAGATTGTTAGCTCCTAGCCGAGGGAGAAGTGGGAGCTCTAGAGTGAGAGCTGGTATCCTCCCAACCTAACCATGGAATTAGGGACCAAACTATGGATTAGTCAATGTTCCTTATACACTTCATAGAAGTTAAAGAATACGAATTCTCTTATTTGGCACAATACAATTTTATATATAATTTTAAATGATTTTAATTACTTCACCAACCATGTACTGATTGTAAAGGGGAATATTGCTTTCTTAAATTTGAACTCTTTGACACAGAACTTTGTTTACTCTTAGTAAATTTAACTTTAAATTTTAGAAATTAGTTTAGTAAACTTAGTTCTTTTAATTTCATTTTTGTTAGCATTCATTAAACCCATTTTAACTTATCTTTATTACTTTAAATTTTATAGTTTGAATATTATGATTTATCTTCTTTTCGTAAGAATTTCCATCTTCCAAACTAAGATGTGAAAGTAGTAGAATAAAATTAGCCTAAGGAATTTCCTACTGTGCTTCTCTGTGGGATCGATGCTGGGTTTTTAAGCAAAGTATTATATTACTTGAAGTGATACGTGCACTTGCGTAGAACCCCTAGTGTGTGAACTATTTTGTATATTTTATATAATATTTTGATTTTGCACATTAAGTACATAATATAAATTGGCTCAAGATTTTGGTCATATTTTTTGAAGCTAAATTACTGCGTAAGTTTGAGACGGGTCAAGTTTTTCGCATTGTTATCAAATATTTAAATTGATATAAAACACGTAAAAAATAGCACACACTAGGGGCGCATCAATTTTTTGGCGTCGTTGTCGGGAAAACTTCGGTAAGAACTTTAGGAAAATTTTAGTTAAACCTGTAAGACTTAGATTTGAAATTTATTATATTATTATATAATGTTTTTAATTATTATGTATTTATTTTAAAGAAAATCCAAAATATAAAAAATATTTTTTATATCTATCATATTAGTTACGTCTTTAAATTTACATGCATAGTTCAGAAGCTGCAGACCTTGAATTTTACAACTCAGATTTGGAGAGAACTTTTGGGGGAGATTTAAAAAATCCATAAATTGACTTTAGTAATGGTGGATCAATGATATAATGAATATTAAAATTTGAATTATAATGCTAGTAGCTTTAAAAGAGTAAACCCCAAGAGAGTGGAAAATTTTCAAGAAGATATGCTTACAATTTTAATTTCTCAGGTGCAGATATTGAGAAGAAGTTGTATCAATACATAGAAAGAGGAACCTCAATTATTGAAGAAAATTCATTTTGACAATGGATTGAAACTGTCCATGATATACTTAATTCTTATTCTAATTCTTACAATCCACATCGGGAAAATCATTTGAATTTTAACAAGAATAATAATTTTGGAGGAGAAGACCAATTTTGGGAAGATAATCAAATTAAGCAGACATGTAGTTGGAATAGTCATGGATATTATGATAATCAACTTTCTTTTCCTCATGTATTTAACTCCAACCCACATAATTAGGAGAAGGAGTCACTGTTAGAAGATGATGTAATTCAATTGGTGGATCAATTTGAAAGTCAAAAGACTGGGTTGGAAAATCAAGAGGTCGCAATAAGAAATATAGAAAACCAACTATGGCAGATTATTAATGCAATTAATAGTTACCCCTTGGATATTTTACCTAGTGACCCTGAGATAAACCCTAAGGAAATGAATGATAAGCAATTTAAAATTATTGAACTAATATTTAGAAGAGAATTCGAGGATATGTTTCAAAAGAACTTTGAGTTGAGAAATGAGGATAAGGAGATTGAAAGACCGATGGAAAAAAATTCCTAAAGAATTAGAAAATTCTTTTTCCTCAACTAAGATAAACATAGAAAGACCACCTCTACAATTTACTCAGTACGAAGGGGAAGAATTAAAAGACAACCATGAACAAAAGACTAACCTAGAAGAATTTGATCCAGAATTTGACTTATCTAGAGAGAATCTAATCGAAATTTTGGGAGATCATGTAGTGTCTTATAAAGATCCATTTCGTATAAAATTTAAGGATTATATTAATATAAAAATTGAGAAAATCACTAGAAGAATGTTGGATCTAGAAAGAAATATGAGGAACAAGGATATGAATTAATCTAAAAAGGAAGAGCTGCAAGAGAAATTTTAATTCAAAGACTTTGTAGGAATCCCAAGATCAGGAAATGATTGGGTGATTGATCAAGGATTACATAAATGGAATTTTTATCCATGTGGAATCATTTGTCGGGCCGGCGACGTTAAACAGAGCACTTTATGGGAAGCAACCCATAGTTATCAATGTGGTTTGATTTAGTGTGATAAAGAGTCATGATTGTTAGTGTTGTATTTTTTTTGCTTTAGTATGGATTAATCAATTTAATTGATGATTGGTAGATATTTGGATTATTAGTGGTATGATTAGATTTTTGTGTGTCAAGTGGGAGGTGATTCCTTAACTTCTCATTTTAGCTAAACTTATATATTCTCTTGTAGTGATTGGATTGACGAGTCCACTATGACTCAGGTCTCAATCGGACTTACGTTTTACAAGAGACATCATTAATTTTAACTGCAATAATTCCATCTCAATTACGTTACTTCTTTTCTCTGAATTTGTTTTCATTTAAAAGGTGTAGCTAACCTATTTGATGAGTAACATGTGGATAAATTTACACTATCCTTATAGTTACTAGAGGTGGTTAAATAATAGAATAAGGTGATACCCGAGGTTGGTGCATCTAAACCAAGATATAACTTTGGGATTAGAAACTACAAAATCATTTATAAGTACCCAATATATATGTGTAGTGATTGTGTTAAAAATTGAAAGTAAGTTAGTGAGATGAAATGAGTTAATGGAATAATTTATCTCATTTATCATGTGTGTTTGTGTTTGTGTTACAATAATATAAAGATTTGTAGGACACATAAATATATATAATCCTATGTCGATACATGTTCCACTTGTTAGACCTTTCTTTCCATTTTATTGAGCGCATTTTAGTTTAGACTTACTTTCAATTACATATTGTTCTGTTGTGATGAATACTTGTAGATGTTCGTGATAGATAAAATTTCTAAACTATTTTTCTTCCTACTTATATTTTTTGTATTCAATGTTATATATGTTTAAAATCAAGCTTGGGGGTAGAAAGAAAAATTAATTTTATAGTTAGTATACTTCCTTTTAGTTTAATACTATTGCAATCATGTTTTCGGATAGATTGCTGTCATTCTATCCTAATTATGTGTGTATATTAATTTAATAAGATGTTGTAGTAGTTAGTAGATTCAACTTTTACTTTTTCTACCTGCTACATTATGGAATTAAGTGTAAAATATTTAAAAATTCAATTTGTGGGGAAAGAAAATTTCTTTTAATAAGAAGTAAAGTAAATTTTATTTGTCCTCAATTAACTATATTTTTAAAATTAATATAGAATGACCCTAGATATTAGAGTTTAACTATAAATGACTATATTTATATTTGTAAACATTATGGTAAATTTAGGTAAAAGTTTTTAATAATGAAAGTCAATTCTAAAGTTAAAAATATTTGGTATGAAAGGATAAGACTATATTTTTTCTATTTAAAGTAAAGAAAATGGTATTTTATGAAGTATTAAGAATCTTATAGTTCCATGTAAGAAGAAATGAATGAGATTATATGAAAAATCATCAAAACTAATATGAATTTATAAGGTGAAGAAAGGTAAAAAGTTTTAACTTTAAGAAGAGAATAGTGAAGTTCAAAATTATTAAATGCTATCCAGATATATTAATCATCACTTCAAAAGAAAAGAAAATAAAGGATTGAAAAGATCCTGAATATAAAAAAAAGAGAAAAAAATTGGCTTCACTTGAATCAACTTGAGGAAAAGACTTTATTACATTTTATAAACTTATATTTGAGTATTAGCACCCCTAATAGTAAATTTTTCATGAAATTCTTTTATATATGGATATTCTAAGTATCCTTGATACAACAAATTATAGTTCTTCTAGAAATGAATGGAGATTCAAAAATCTTAGATTTAATTATTAAGTATTCTTATACTTATTGTTTTAATCTAAGTTATTAAAATTTTTTCTTAAATTATACTATTTTATTTATTAAACTAAAGTAAAGAAGTTTATAAGTCAATCATTAAGTCAATGTTAATGTAGTAAAAGAGTCACTTAAGGACAAGTAACGTTTCAGTTCGAGGGATTTTGACTTGCCTAAAAATTACCTACTTTTTTATATTGATTTTATGCTCAATTTTAATGATTTTTAATGATATTAAACTTTAAAGGAAGGTATTTTGCATATTTTTGGTTTCAGGTACAGTAAATAGACTTTTAAAGAAAATGAAGCAAAAATGGTGTAATTTGGAGTAAAAACGAGCAAGAAACAAAATTCTGACTTGACACATTTTGATGTCTTTCTATGCTTAATAAAATTTACATTTCTCACATATTTTTTAATAAAATTACACTTTAAAAAATGTTATTTTCATGCATAATTTGTAGGTATATGTGTTAGGAGCGAAACACTACTGAGACCAAGAGAAACGGAGCCAAAACGGAGCCAAACATAGCAAAATGGTGGAGCTGCTGCATTGTGGCACCTGAGGTGCCAAAATCCAAAGAACTGGCACCTGAGGCACCAAAGATGATGTAATATGGATTAAGGAGATTTGAGACAAATTTTGAGCAGATTTTGAAGACTCGAAATGATTCAAACACCCTGTGGAGTGATTTAATGCATCTAAACACTTTGGCAGGCTCTTTAATCAAGCGATATGTTTCTTGAATGAATGGACATGTCTTTTGGGATTCAAAATGTGACTTTTGGAGATAATTTGGGAGGAAATTTTATTTCTTTTTGAAAGGAAGCTGCCTCTAATTAAAAAGGAGAAGAGTCTAGGGCATGAGTGTCGCGTGAGAGTGAAAGGAAGGCTTTGAAGAATAGAGAATTTTTTTTTCTAGAGTTGTAGGAGGAGAAAGAAGGTGAGAGATTTCTTCTTCATTAAATTTCTAGGAGAGAATTGAGTGTGATTATAAGGACAGAAAGTACTTAAAGGGAACTTCCAGGGATTTGCTTGAAAAGGAGTGTGAGTGTTGACCTCATTTTTTGTTGAGGTCTAGTTTTGTTCCTCTTTAGTAGCCTAGGGTCTAGCCATAGGACTTTCCTGTTGACTATTCCTAGAGAACTAGAAAAGGAACCCTCACTATTAGAAATTTTAAACCCTTCTTTGCTAAACCTGAAGTTCCACATATTGGTCTTGACCTCTAGCACTTAGTAGGTGGGTTCAATATGGACGAGCTCAAGGAGAGTCCCTCATAGGATGGTCAGACCTTAGGACTAACCCTGGCTGATCTGGTCTTGGTGGGGCTAACTGGCACACACTACACTCTTACACTTACCCCAAACCCTAAGACCACTTGAGTTGGTCTCCTGACTTCTTTTGGAGAGCTCATATGAATGAACCTATTCCCCTTGTCTTTGGCTAAGAGGGTTAGAACCAGCATATTAAGCATCCAAAATCAGTCCTCACATGGCTCCTATTGGTTTGGCGTGGTATGATGTCTTACTTGCCCATTCTAGCCCAAAATCACCAAATCACCAACATGTCCCTACAATCCTAATTTTTGTCAAAAATTGTAAAATTACCCAAAATACCCAAATTTGCCCAAAAATCATCTCAACCACTCACCACTATCTAAATTGACTAAAATCCACCAAAATTCTCAAATTACCCCCAAAAATTGCCAAAATTACCAAAATGCCCTTCATGACCTAAAAATTCCAAAAATTTCAAAATCATCCCCAATATTCCCAATTTCAATTTTTAATCTTCAATTTGACCCAATTTGACCAAATTAATCTAATTTGACCAAAAGCCACAATTTGCCCTTAATGGCCCAAATGCCCCAAAATTAACCTCAATTTTGGCCCAATTGGCTCCAATCTTGCCCAATTTCAATTCCAAATAAAAATTCAACATCCCCAATCCCAATATAAATAACATTCAAGCTCAATTTTACCCAAATCAAAAAGCCCCAATTTTGACCATATCCCTAAATCCACTAAATTAGCCACCCAATTCAATTCAAAATCACTTGAAATTCTTCCAAATACTTAATGACATATTCCTACACCAAACTCAACATTAAATTAGCCCAAATTTAAGCCCAATTTTAAACTCAATCCTAAAATCCCAAGCCCACCACATTTAATTTCAAAAGCCCAAACCAAAGCCCACATGATAATTATTTCTCTTCATCATGCATTTAATTAAAATCATTCCTAAACTCCTAAATTCAAAATAAAATAATTCTAAATAAAGTATCTTTCCAAACTCCACCAAAATATTTCATAAATTTAAAGATCCCTCGTCATGAAAGTTGACCAAGCCAAGGACAAGCCATGAAGCCACTCTCAAGCCATAGGTGAGCCATGAGAGCCATGCCACATCACCATACTATTAGTGACAAGAAGACAAGCCACTTTCAAATATCCTTAAGATTCTCTTGACCTCTCCCATGAGTCACCTAAACCCCATACTTAACCAATCATTTGGATAGGGACCTTACCATTGATTAAGTTGAACCACCTGATTTCCCCCAACTGACCTCCAAATTTTAATAACTAAGGAAAATTACAATTTTAACTTTATTGTAAAAGAGTGAGAAATTGGTTTCTACCATTTTTAGTCTCTTATGTTTCAATCATCCAAAAGGACTTAACATGATCAATATTACACTTTTACCCATTTTAATCAATCCTAAAAAATAATTAAAACATTAAGAATCCAAAATTAACATTTTATCCCTAGGGCTCATCACTTCATTACTCATCAAATATAACTCAAATGACTTCAAAATTTTTAGAGCACCCCTTCCATGGATTAATTAAAATATCAGAGGGAAAAATGTGATTTTTATAATTCTACTTAATTTATATAATTATTTTAACTCAAAAGTAAGATTTTCAATATTAATTTTTTTAATTAATCAAAGTAAAGTCTTTTTTGTTCATAACAAACTTATTGGAGGTTCACCTAGGCCAGAGGACCACTTGAAAAAAATTTCATGATTTTTCAAATTATATTTTAATTATTATAATTATTTAATATTTTTTGTGATTTAATTAAATATAAAATATATTTTATTTAGAAAATTTAATATTTATATTTTTATTAAATCTCTCTAAGCCCATAGAACTCAGAAAAAAAAGATTTTTTTTTTATTTTTAATTTATTCATCATAATAATTTTAATGGAAAAATAGAGAAAATACATTTTTGGCCTTTAGAAATTTATAATTAACTTAGAAAATTTAGGAAAAATACTGTAATGAGTCCCAAGTTATCAAGAGGCAATTATGAAACTTTTGGACTATTTTTCTATTTTTTCAATTTTTAATTATTTTTAATTATTCTTAATTCAAAAATAAGCTCGAAAATAAAGTATTTACTTTAATATTAATTTATTTTTTCCTAAATGTTCCTAATTACAAGGAACTCAGAAAACCAATTTTGATAATTTTCCTAATTATATTTCATTTAATATAATATATTTTAATACAAAATTTTCATTTTACATAGAAAATCAACTTTAGTGATAAATATATTCCATATTTTTACAGTGAGTTAATATGATTATTCTTTACAATGTGGATTTAATTTTGTTAAACTATGAATAATATTTTGTTTAATCAATTTTTTATAAGTTTAATACATTAAATTAACTATAAAATATATAAATTGCTTAAATCTATTTTATATTCTTCCGAAAATTCTTTAACTAGAGTAAACCTATCAAATTTAATTCCATAATTTCCTGATTTATATTTTTGTTTATATAATTATTTTAAGCCAAAATATGAAATTAGGCTTGAAAATTAGGGTTTAAATGATATAGAAGCTCTAAGACCTTAAAAAATTTAGAGAACATCTCTATTAATATGAGTAATCTACTCCTAAAATTTCAAGTTATTTATTTACTTAGAATTAAAATAGTCTAAAGAGTATTTAATTAATTAAAAATAAAACACAAGTCAAATATTTTTAATTTTTATTCAATGTTGTTCTCCTCTATTTACTGAGTAAGAGAATATTTTTATGATTTTTCTACATAAAGATATGCATTTTACAAGTTATGAAATTAAATAAATCCTAAAAACCTATTTTCCTATTTAAACGTGTGGCGCTGACTTTATCCTCGTACCGATCAAACCTTCATGTGTTTCTTTTTGTTTTGACGTCGCCAACTGACTCAACCGCTACGCAAGCTGCACTTTATGTCCATTCTCTCGTTCAACTTGATCTGGACAGTGCAAACGTTTTACGCAGAAACGGAAAGCATCCATTCATCGTCCCCGATCGTCTTAACATGAGAACCACCCATATTAAAAAGCTTAGATCTCTCTCAATACTCAACCAAAACACATGTGGTTTTTTCCTACACCTTTTTTTATTTAAGGCAAACACATCTATATGGTTGCATGCTCATGAAATTAAACTTCTCTTCATAAGTGGTGAAGCCGAGCCAAAAATTAGGTTTTTTGAAATATATCTTTTCCCGAGAGGTGAGGCCTTGATTGGGTGCTTGTGGAAGATTCAGTGGAGTCTAGAAAATTTCTTGAAAGTGTTGGTATGCCCTGGTATAAGCTCCAAGTATTATCTCATTTGAAGGGTGGTGCGGCCTTAATCAAAAGCTAGGTTAGGGTGATCAACAGAGGGGGGTTTTGATGGGGAACTTTCTCTCTATCTATGGGGAAGCTCAGGAGTGGTTTAATTTGGATTTTGAGGGGGTTTTTTGGAGTGACTGAAAAATGCTCTGGATTTCAAATTTAAAATTAGGGTTCTTCATTGATGAGGAGAGCCTGGAATGGTGGGGTGAGCTCGCCTTAAGTGCTAGAAGGGTTTGGAGATAATTAGTTAGAGTTTCCCCTAGGTTCAAGCACTCTTCTCCTTTGGCCCTGGAGGAGGGTGGTTTAAATATAGGTGGAGTTAAGGCTCAATTAACCAAGCCAATGGTTGAGCTCTGATGCTTAAGTGGAGGGGAAAAATAGACAAGTAAACAATTGGGATGAGCCAACTTGGATGGGTGGAATTTGGGCTTGGTCCCTTGAGGAGGCCCTCGATTTTGATGTTTTCCAGTGACTAGGCCGGTTGATCAGGCCAGGGCTAGTGGCTAGATTAGTAAGGGGAGCCAGGGGGAGCATAATGATGATTATCTCTAAAGCTTTGATGGGTGATGGAAAATATATTGGGTTTAGCCTAATATAGGAAGAGATCCCTTAAAACAAGGGACCTTTGGTCCATGAGTCATGTAGGGTCGGCTAGGTGGGTCTAGCCTCATCCTTAGGGTCTAAAATCTGGATTTGGTGACCATGGCTTGGTCAATTTGAATGGGTTTGGTTAACCTCAAGGCTTAGGTTCAAAACCATGTCATGAGCTTGGATTTGAGCTTGGTTTTGGCTATATTTTAGTTTTGACTCAATTTATTTGTGATAATGGCTTGAATGATTGTCACGAGAAGCTTGGAAAAGGAATTGGGTAGTTTTGAATTGATTTGGAAGTTCAATTTAGTGGAAATTTGCCCACGATCAATTTTGGGGCATTTGGGTTAGACTTTGGTTTAGATTGGGCTAGGGTTAATGTTAGGCTCAATTGATGGCTCAAATTGGTCCAAGGGTTTATAATGAAGAGTTTTGAATATCAATTTGGCAGAAATTTTGGAGTCCTAAGGTTAAATTTGGGAGATCTTTGAATTTTGGGGCAAAATTAGGGTTTTGAGATTGGGATTGAAATTTTGCTTGATATGGGTTCAATTGGGATTGATTTTAGTCTCAATTTGGATTAAATATAATAAATTTGAGTTTAGAATTGAAATTGGGTGAGATTGAAGTCAATTTGGTGAAAATTGAGAATGAATTCAGAAAATTAGGCATTTACGGCAATTTGAGAATTTTGGTCAAAATGGGTCAATTTGGTTAAATTTGGCTCAATGGAGTGGGTTAAATTTTTTTTGGGGACATTTGAAGTGATTTTGGGAATTTTTGGATATGAAGGGCATTTTGGTAATTTTGCAAATTTTGGGGGTATTTTGGTAATTTTGCAAATTTTAGGGTGCTTTGGGTAGTTTGGATGGTTTAAAAGAGTTTGAGGTAACTTTTGGACAAATTTGGGTAGTTTGGGCAATTTGGAGGATTTTAGGGTTTCAAGCATAATTTGATAATTTTGGGAAAATTTAGCAGTGAAAGGCTAAAATTGGGTATTTAGGTAAAATTGGGGTTCAATATGATGTCAATCACGAAATTACCCTTCATGAGCCATAAGACCAAGGGAGAATCCCCTTTAGATCCTCCATGTGCTCGCCAAAACCCTGCCTAAGGCTAATGGTTCAGCGGACCATCCACATGAGTTTCCAAAAAAGTACGGGGTCCACTAAACATATTTGGTTAAGGTTAAGGTAGTAAGTGAGCGGTATCAAATGTATGTGTGTGTGAGACTGCCTAAGAACACATCACTTAGGGTCAACTCTAAGGCCAAACAGTTCTATGGGGACTTCTCTTGAGCTCCCCCATATTGGCTCTACCTATTAAATGCTAGAAGTTGGAACAAACATGTGGAACTTCAAGATGAGCAAGGAGGTTTAGAATTTCTAATGGTGAGGGTGTCATCACTGGTCCTCTAGGAATAATCAATAGGGAAGTTCTATGGCTAGATCCTAGGCTTCTAAGGAAGAAATGAGACCTCAACCAAAAGTGAGTTCAACAATGTTGCCAACTGGTCGGTTTGGAGTCCCATTTTGTCAAACACTATTTTGAATAGAATGTTGATTGAGCTTTCAGCATCGACTAGATTGTTGGTCACCATATTTATGTTTGTGAGGGCCATGATAATGATCACCTTGTTTTATGGGTTCCCTTTTGGGGTAGATATGCAAGCATAAAAATAATTGGAGGGAGAGTAAGAGTGAATGAGGTGACAGAAAATACCTCCCCAGTCTATGCTTCTCGAGGTTATTTGGTTGGGGTAACCCTCCACCTCTACTAAGGATAGTTGGAATGATTCTAACAATGTGGATTTTGTTTACTCTCACAGGTCCACCTATGGGCTGCTCTGTTGGAGTCTACCCCTCTCGTTGTGTGTGTGCTCCAAAAATGATGAACTCCTTCAACTTTCTAGCCCTGATGAGCTCCTCTATCAGATTTTTTAGATGATGACACTCCTCTGTATCGTGCTTGTTGTTCTGATGGTATGCACAATATGTGTTCGGATTGGGCAGTACCTGTGTAGCCTTTAATGAAGGGGCTTTCTTGAAGTAGTCCTTATTTTGAATGACCTTGAATAGTTATGCCATTGACATGTTTCGGGTGCCAAAATTTGCATCTCCTGTGCACATGTGGTTGCTCATAGTATTGGGTTGACCGATGGTCAGAAAGGTGCCTCTGACTACCGTTGACGCGGTTGCTCCCTCAATTGTCAAGGGACCTAGATTCTCCTTTTAGTTGATGGTTAGGGGCTTGATCGGTCTTTGTCTTTCACCATCATTTGTTCCTTTGATTTCTACACCTCATAGGTGTATGGATTTAGTTTAACTTTCAAGGAGTCCAAAAAGTTCTACAGCGGTGATGTGGTCATTTGTCAACTCCAAGTCCTCTGCGAAGTTTCTTGGTTTCAGTAGTTTAAGGTCATAACTGAATCACCTATTACGGATCCCTTATTTCAGGGAAGTTCGGGCTATGAGAGGCTCAAAGTTCCTCATCTCTAGCATTTCCTTCTTGAAATGGGTGATTTAAGCCAGTAGGCTTTCATTCTTTCCCTTCCTAATCTAAAGTAAGGTCTCTGTATCCTTCCTCACTTTTAGCATATTAGCAAAGTGCGATAGGAAGATCTTTCATGATTTTAAGAAGGACGGGATGATCCTATGTGGTAGGATGTTAAAGCATCAGAGCGCATCTTCTTTCCACTTGGCCAACCTGATGTTAAACTGTTAGTGTAGATGTGGCACTGCTCGTTGGATCGGAATCCCCTAGTTTATGGGTTGGTCGATTATCGGTCCAACCATGGGGTGTTGGCATACTATCTAGGGGAGCCTTTTGAGGGCAATTTTTCTGAGACTCTCCCTTTATGGACGATGGAGGGCGTTCTGCTAGATCATGGCCACCCAAACAGGCTTAAACTGGTCTATAATTTGCACTTGCAATGCTTGGACCTCTTCTTGTATGTCTTGACACACCATCTTTCTATTGATTTCCATGGGCGTTATTTCTCTCTACAACTTTTCTCCTCGTAGTTGACTATGCTATGCGTCTGGGGTATGTTCACACTCACCGCACCACCTTTTAGGATGCTGAATCCTAAGTTACCTTTTGTGAACATACTCCTCAAGGGTTAGAGCCGAGGGAAGGAGGAAGAGACAGGCAAAAAGAGAGAGAGAGAGAGAGAGAGAGAGAGAGAGAGAGAGAGAGAGAGAGAGATAATTGACAAGTTTCGGGTAGAAAAGCCAAGAAAATTCTGTAGACTGGGGGCCCCATTATTCATGATTTTGCCTTCTATTTATATTGGTGTTTTTGTATAATTACAGAAAAAAAGGAATGGTTATGAAAACCACTCTAAATTACAGAAATGAGAGAGTGATTATGGAAGCCTCCCTTAATAAAATCAATGCTTATTTAGTACTATATTTATTTTACAATTCAAATTTTGGGTATGGTGGTGCTCAGTTGGGTGGCATGTTTTGGTTTAGCCTAATAAAGCAATTGGTCGAGTGGGGACCATTTTTGTTGAAGTATAAGTGGTCAGTCGGTCGGTCGCATTAGACCGGCTTTTAGGGAGTTTCAGCGACCGGGACGTAGATATGCTCATTGATCTGCTTCCTGAGAGTGAGCTTGATCAGTTTGTCGGTCTTTCATATAACCGGCTCAGTTCATGCCTTCAGAAATTAATGCCTCAATTTTTGAGCCATCATCATTACATGTTCGATTGTTTTAAGATTTGTGTCGACTATATTGGTGTCTACAATCTCAATTTCTTACGTTATCATGTGAGTATTATCACAATTTCTAAATATTTATCTTTATGTTGGATGATATTTTTTTTTTTCCTATTTCTGTTTACTATTTTTTTGTCCATCGCTAAACGTGTTTTATTAGCATCTCAGCTAAGCTAAAAGTGAGCTCCTATATTCTTTAAGCCTTGATCCAGCTCCACACCTCACTTAGTTGAAATTGATCTATGACTTTAACCAGCTCTATTTCACATTATGTTACGTTTTGAAAATTAACTTGAAATAAATACACTCAGATGATAATTTGATTTTTTTTTTTTTT
>JXCR01145210.1:209748-239414 GCA_002079205.1 Phalaenopsis hybrid cultivar | reverse complement strand
CTTTATGGTTGTGGCTTTCGAAGCCTGCAGTTTATTTAGATCTCTCCTCCTTCTCTTTCTCTACCCTTTGGTATGTTGCATGAAGAATGAAGCAGGATTGAAGATGATGGTGCTTGTCTGCTTCTTTGGTGTGAAAAAGGACAATTTGAGGGTTGCAAGCGTTGCTTTGTTCAAGTTTTTTATGGAGCATATAGGCGAGGAGGAGTTTAAGGTGATGAGAAGCGGAAGAAGGAGGGTGGGGGTGAGCAACATGCCTAAGGTTATGGTGGAGAGCTTTTTGAAAGATTATATGGAGACTGAGGTAGTGATTGGGAGGGAGTTAAAGGAGTTTCGTGGGTTTTATACTGGTTTTATGGATTGGAAAAGGGACGAGATGATTATGGTGATTAATGGTGAAGACGCTTTAGGGTTTGGAAGCTCTTTTGAAGATATACATCACAAGGTATTCTCATATTGCAATGTCAACTTTTTTTTTAGATAAATTTTCTATTTTTACTTTCTTTTATGCTCGTAGAACTAAGACGCATAAAAAATAGGTTGATTAATTTGAACTAATTTGAACTACCATCTCTAGCCGACAATGATTATGGTTGCCAATCTTGCAGAGCAACGCCTCTTACAAATTTTTAGTTTTTCATTGAACTTTTATTCATCTTTTTGTACTCCTAGCATAATTTCAATAGCTTCATCTTGATTTGACTATATTCATCATGATATTAAAATGAATTATGTTTAAAGACTCAGTTTTTAGTTGCTGTTATACTGGTTTTTAATGGATTCAATTCGCTAGCTTTTAAATGGAGATGAAACGAAAATGACTGGTTAATTTTGGTTGTAATAATATTATATATTCTTCGGCATAATATCCATATTGTAGAGCAGAAATCATGACTTCGTATTAATACTCGTAACCTCTTATGCGGCTTTATCTAAGTATCTTGGCCTGATAAGGACGTCATCGCTTAACAAAAACGGATTAATTTCTTTGCTATTTTTCTTTGTTTTATTCTTCAAATTTTATCTCATATTTATTTGATGGAGAGGAATAAATAAAATAAAATTATTAGCTTTCTACAAATAATGGCATTGATTTGCAAGACAAACCAATATCAATTAGAGAAATCAATGGCTATCTATTTATTTCACAAATTTGATTAAGTTTAATAAAAAATATGACAATCAAGTTTTATCGTTGACCACAAAAATGGTTTTGATTTTTCTTTTCCATTTTTTACAAACATGAATAATAAATAAATCCTACAAACTATTAAACATTAAATGAGATTGTACTGCGTAATTATTCAACATGAAAAGCCGACAGCACTGGATAACTGCCATTAAACTCATTTGCTATTTTTGAATTTATTTCTTATTTCTAACTTTAATCGAAATGACTAAAATATAAAGGCGTAAACGTGATGAAGGTTATCGTATGAATCATCTGTAGTAATGATATAATGTATTCATTAATGGAGTTATAATTACATCTCAATTTCGAATGCTATCATATCAATGTTATTATATAAATATATGCTAAACTTTTATAATAAAATTTTTAAATTTCGTTGAGGTAGTTCCTGTTTAAACACTCCTCTCACTCACTTTTGAGGTCTCCTCTTGATCACATTTGACAACCAACATCGAGAAATGGTAAACCATTTCCCAAAAAACTAAACAATTTTAACCTATTGATTAACATTGTTTACCCATGTACCTTTTTTTTTCTTAATGTTACCTCAAATGCAAGTGAATATTACGTGCGAAGTCTGCATATATACGGACTCTTTGTTCAATCATGTTGTGTACACATAGGTACAATGATGTATAACATGACATGTTTGTGCAAGGAGTATGCATGCATTTAAACTTTGTACCTAATACTTTGTCAAATGTGAGAACCTCAGATAATTATTAGGTAAAACATGTTATTTTTTTTGCCGAGAAACATTTCTTTTTTACAATACTTTAATCAAATAGATGAAGCGTTTGATTCAAGCCTTAAAAATAAATTATTAATGTTGTGAATGTTATAACAGTTGCCAATATGAAAGTGAATGAGTATTGCAAGGCATTTTAATTACGTTTCTGTTATATAATTAGTTTAAAAGAAGTTGTGCGGTAAAATTTCTTTTTTAGAGTTTATCTGCTGCAGATTATTTCCAGAAAAAAAAATAGGAAAAAAGAATCAACATCATTTTTGTAACTTCCGTTCCATGCAGGAAGTTCATAGGATAAGTGAAGCTGAGAAGAGCAGGTTGCCCCCCCTACCCCTAGAAAAATATCCAAAATCCCTAATCTTTCACGACGGCAGAATTGCGTTCCTGCCCACACCTTCTGCAACATTGGCCATGTTCTTATGGCTTCCTTTCGGTGTCATCCTCTCGATCATTCGCCACATTATCGGCATGTTCTGCCCATACTCCATCTCCATTCCAATTGGTGCTCTCACCGGCATGGTTAACCGCCACAATAAAAATGCCGCCGCAGAACTCCAACCACAACAGAAAATCGGGTTCCAACCCGACACCAATTCCAGCAAATCCACACACGGGCGCCTTTTCATCTGCAACCACCGCACGCTTCTGGATCCCGTCTACATTTCCGTATCGCTCAAAAAGCAAGTGACTGCCGTAGTTTACAGCTTAAGTCCAATTTCTGAGTTTCTTTCACCAATAAAAACAGTAAGACTGACTAGAAATAAGGACGAAGATCGAAAGAAAATGGAGAAGCTATTGAGTCATGGAGATCTTGTAGTTTGTCCGGAAGGAACTACTTGTCGGGAGCCATACCTGCTTCGTTTCAGCCCGTTGTTCGCAGAATTGGCCGACCAGATCACACCGGTGGCGCTGAATGTAGAAGTCTCTATGTTCTATGGCACAACGGCTTGCGGATTCAAATGGTTGGACTCCTTCTATTTCCTTATGAATCCGAGGCCAATGTATGTAGTGCAGTTTCTTGATGAGATTTCCGTAGTCTCTGCTGGAAAAACAAGATACAGTCCTTGCGAGGTGGCGAATCGTGCTCAAGAAGAGATTGGTCGTTGTTTGGGCTTCGAATGCACCATGCTTACCAGAAAAGATAAGTATCAGATTCTTGCGGGTAATGACGGGGTTATGCAGAAGAAGCAGTGTATCTAAATTTATGTATGGTCTAACTAAAGGCTTTAGCAATAGAGTTTGCAGCTATCATACGGAATACATAGCATTGGTTTCTCTAAACTATACCGTTTTACTCTGTTTTTCTTGGGGGATGGTCATACTGTTACCGGCTTTCGTTTATGCCTAGTGCTTATTAGTTTGAAATTTATTTATTTACAAGTGTTGCAACTACAATTGAGTTTTCGTAGATGGATTTCTTCATACAGGAATATACGGAATTTGTCGTAATCTCAATATGCAGATTAGCTTATGGACTCGGTGATTATCGAAAAGAAGACATGTTGCTATTTATGAAAAGCCATATGGTGCTTTTCTTAGCTGTTCAGTACATTATTTGATCTGCACCGTAATGCCATTGCAAAACAAAATTATGTTTAAAAAATATTCATGGATTGATTATCTAGCCAGCCGATTTGTATTTCTAATAATTTAGGGGTTTTATTCCTGTATTCACGTAACGTAATAATCCATGGGTTACTATGAATAGATGAACATGATTCAGCATTTATGGTGTTAGAAAATTCGTGATAGTAAAGTAACAGATTATCATCTGAGCGTGGTACAAAAATTCAGAACACACTCAATAAAGAGAAAGCAGCTAATAATAACATCAAAATTTTTTACGTGGAAAACACGAAAAACGAAAAACTTCGGGGTCTGATCCAGCTCATGAGTTCAACTGTGAAAAAATGATTACAATTGCAACCACTTTTCCACAGGCGGGCAGGTTTAATAGTTTTCCCGAGTCACAAAGTCCCGAAGACGACCGATAGTAATTGGCGGCGTCCAGCTGACGGTTGTTGGCGGTGATCGATGAAGTCGGCAGTGGTCGACGACCGTCAGATGTGATAGAACATGGTTGGTGGTGGTCGATGGTAGCAGGAGTGGTGCTGCACTTCAACTTCTTTTCAAAGCTTAAAGTTCTTTCTCAAACCTCATGCTCTCCTGCTACACTCATGAGAGGGGTGGAGCTCTATGTATAGAATTATTGACGCAATTAATGAAAGAATATGAATCACTTTGATCGAAGGATTCAGAGAGCTTCCATCGACTGAACATCATTTGATAAACTTTTAAATGTCTTAACGATGTTAAAATTGAGTGATCTTGGGCTCGTTGGATTCGTCTTGTCAAGACGCTCAATTTGATAATAAACTTGTCAGAATCAATATTCATTTAACCTTTCAAATGTGTCCAGAAAACTTTCAAAAGCTGTGTATGGCTTAGACAAGTTTTGGTAACATTGGGTTATTCTTGTCGAGCCTGACAGTTTGAGTTTAAGTTTGCTGAAATTGAGAGTTCTGGATGACTTCTTTTGGATGTTTGAATACCTCCTACTCAAAAATTCACTCGATAATTGTGTCATGTCTCGAGATTCAAGCCAGATGATGGAGATTTGTTGGAAGTGTATCAATTAACCCTTTATTTTTGCCTGAACTAACCTCGTTGCCTGAAAATATCATGATCTGGAGCAATTTATATTTTTATCCTATATATATATATATATATATATATATATATATATANTATATATATATATATATATATATATATATATATATATATATATATATATATATATATATATTATCAACATTTAACATTATTACATGAATAAAATGCATGCATATTTAATTAGAGAATTGAGCTCAACTTAGTTGGTGCCCTCTGTTGACCTCATTTTTGGTTGAGGCCTAGTCTTTCTTGCTTAGAAGCCTAGGATATGACCATGTGACTTTTTTGTTGACTATCCTATAGGATTAGTGATGACACCCTCACCTTTAGAAATTCTAAAACTCTTCTTTGGTCATCTTGAAGTTCCACCTGTTGGTTCTAACCTTTAGCACTTAATAGGTGGAGCCAATATGTGGGAGCTCAAGAGGAGTCCCCAAAGGACTGTTTGGCTTTAGGGTTAGCCTTGAGTGATGTGGTCTTGGTCACTCCGGCACAAGCACACTATCACCTGCACTCACAACATAAACTCTAACCCAATCATGCCTAGCTTGATCCCTTACTCTTTTGGAAACCCATGTGAATGGTCCTCTAAACCATTAGCCCTAGGCTAGGGTTTGGTTACCAACACATGGAGGATCCATAATGGGAGTTCCCTTGGTCTCATGGCTCAAATAGGGTGACCTCATAATTAACATTCTCAATCAATCCCAATTTTGCCAAATTCTCAACTCTGACCCTTCTTGACCCCAAACTTCACCAAATTACCAAATTGCCCTTAAACTCTAGATTTTCCAACAAATTCCTAAAATTTCCCAAATCCTCAAAATCCCTTCAAAAATCATTTCATACCATTCCAAATCACTAAAATTTTCCAAAATTCTCAAAATACCTAAAAAATCCCCAAATTACCAAAATGCCCTTCAAACCCCAAAAATTCAAAAAATTCCCAAAAACTCCAAAATCACTCCAAATGTCCCCAAAATCAATTCGAACCACTCCATTGAACCCAATTTGATGAAATTGACCCATTTTGACCAAAATTTCTAAGTTGCCTCTAAATGTCTAAATTCCCTAATTTCGCCCCCAATTTCTACCAAATTGACTTCAATTTCACCAAATTTCAATTGTAAACTCAAATTCATCATATTCAATCTCAAGTGAGATGAAAACCAAGTCCAATTGAGCCCATATAAAGCTCAAATTCAAGCCCACTCTAAAATCCTCAGTTTGCCCTAGAGTCTAAATCTATCTAATTGAACTTCATAATTCCAAAATTTGTACCCAATTGATATCGAAAACTCTTCACTACATACCTTTGGACCAATTTGAACCATCCATTGAGCCTAACTTAAACTCTAGGCCAATCCAAACCGAAGTCTAGCCTAAATTCCCCAAAATTGACCATGAACCAAATTCCACTAAATTGAACCCCCAAATCAATTCAAAATCACCCAATTAGTATCCAAAACTTCTCATGATGATCATCCAAGCCAAATTGATTAGTCACTTGACCCAAATCCAAGCACAAACCCAACCTAGACCTTAGTTGAACGAAAACCCAAACTTCAGACCCAAACACCAAATTTGGCCCAATCAACTCAAATTGAACAACCCAACCCCACCACAGTCAACAGTTGGACACTAGGAACCAACATAGGTCCACCTAGCCTAACCTAGTTGAGCCATGGATCAAGGATCCCACAAATTAGGGGATTTCACCTCATTTTGGGCTAAACCAAAGATATCCTTGCCATCAGCCATCCCTAATGCATCTTATTCACCATTAATCTTCTTTTGGCTTACCTGACCACTCTAGCCACTAGGTCAGACTTGGTCGGCCGGTCTAGTCACCGGAGAATCGCAAAATCAAGAGCCACTACATCATAAACCAAACTCATTACACCCATCCAATGTGTCCAGCTCCAACTGGTCATTGACACTGCTAACGCCTTCACATAAGCAGTTGATTGCACCTAAATTGAAGCTCAGCAATCCACCATAAGACCCTATATTTAAGAATCACCATGACACGACCAACTAAGGAGAAGACAAAAAAACCTAGGGTTGCTCCCAGAGACTATCCCAACCTTCCTAAGCTCAACCCAGCCATTTTCCAGCCACCTCCACCACTGTCTGAGCTCAATTTCAGAGCTCCAAGTCAAGCCAAAAACATCACACATCAACAAACTCCACCAAACCTCAAATTGACGATTCCTTGGGCTTCACCAGAGTTAGAGAGGAAGTTTTCCATTGAAAACGCCATCTCATTGCACCTCTACACCAGACTTTCTCCTCAATCTTCCCACCTATAGGAAGAAATTTTGCACAGAAAATTCCCCAAAGCCCAACAACACTTCAGGAGGTTCAGGTCCCAACAAAGCTTCTACAAGAACCTGATTAAGGCCACACCTCTCAAGCAAAGGTATTCCCGAAATCGAGGTCGGTTTGGTCCTTTCTGAAGAAAATTTTAATTTCATAGTTGATAATTCGTATGGATATGTTCATCTAAACTAGATGAAGGTGTAGGAACAAACCAGAAGTGATTTTGTTGAGTTTAGGTAGAGACATTAAGCTTTAGTGTAGATGGTTTATGAGTTAGGCCAATTGAGGACGATGGACCAGGGCCGTCCGATCGTACGCGTAATGGATGGACGCTTCAGGACAAACCAGACGAACAAATGAAACATAAAGTGCGGTCTGACTCAGATGGAGGTGACCAATTGAGAGGCAACACGTGGGCTTTAGTCACTGCCCAAGATGAGGTGGCGCTGAGTTGGATAAGTAGAAAAAAAATGTTTTATATAATTTATTTAATTCAGATAACTTCAAGAATCCATATCTTTGTGTAGAAAAACTATAAAAATAAAATATAAATACATGTTGCTCAGTGAACAAAGGAGAATAATGTGGAATAAAAATAAAAATTATTTGATGTGTCTCTGATATTTAATTAATTAAATACATTGTTTAATGTTTTAATTTTAATTAACTAAATAACAATCACCATGACTTAAAATTTTAGGGGTTGATTCCTCATGTTAATAAGGATTTTCTCTGATTTTTCTAAGGTCAGAGAGCTTCTCAATCTTTAAAATCTTAATTTTCAAGCCTAGATGGTTATTATTGTTTGAAATAATTTTATACGCAAAAATATAAATAAAAAAATTAAGGGATTAATTTTGGTAGGTTTTCCTTGGCCAGAGGATCCTAGAAAAAATATATAATGGATTTATGTAATTTTGTGTATTTTATAGTTAATTAAATGTATAAAACTTATAATAAATTAATTAAATAAAAACATTATTCAAATTTTAACAAAATCAATTCCACATTGTAAGGAATAATCATATTAACTCGATGTAAAAATTTGGAGTCAATTTGGAGTTTTTTTATCACAAGAATTCATTTTCCAAGTAAAATGGTCATTTTTTTGTATTAAAATAATTATATTAAATTAAATCTAATTAGGAAAATTATGAAAATTGGTTTTATTGGTTCCTTATGATCAAGGTCAATTAGGAAAAAAATTTATATTAAAGTAAATACTTTATTATTCTAGCATATTTTTGAATTAAAAATAATTAATAATTGCAAAAATACAAAAATGATCTAAAATGTTCATAATTGCTTCATGATCATTTAGGACTCATTAGAGTAGTTTTCCTAATTTTTCTAAGTTAATTATAGTTTTCTAAGGGCTAAAAATGTATTTTCTCTAATTTTCCATTAAAATAATTATAATAAATAAATTAAAAATCACAAAAAATGAAAATTTTGTTTATCGAAGTTCTTTGGTCTTAGGGAAATTTAATAAAAATGTTAAAAATAATATTTGTAATTAAAACATATTTTCTATTTAATTAAATCACTAAGAATTAATAAATAATTTAAATAATCAAAATATAATTTGAAAAAATTATGAAATTTTATTCAAGTGGTCCTGTGACCTAGGTAAACCTCCAATAGTTTTCTCATGACCAAAAACTTTACTTTGATTAGTTAAATAAATTAATATTGAAAATCCTATTTTTTGAGTAAAAAATAAATATTTAAATTAAATAAAAGTTTTAAAAATCACATTTTCTCATATGATATTTTAATTGAACCATGGGAGGAGTACTCTAAAAATTTCAAAGTTATTTAAGTCATATTTGATGAGTTTTGAAGTGAGGAGCCCTAGAGGCGGAATGGTAATTTTGGATTTTAAATGCCTTAATTAAATTTTAAGATTGATTAAAAAGGGTAATTTTGATTATATGGTAGAAACTTGCTACTTTTTCATGATAGGGGTAAAATTGTAATTTCATAAATTGTTATGACTTGGAAGTCAATTTAGTTGGATGATCCTAAGTAGTAGGCTTAAGTTAGGAAGAAAATAATTCACTCATTTGAAGCCCCTAACTGGTGATTATATGATAGCATGATCCTTCAATGAGAATATATTTTGCTTAAATTGACATTTTGATAATCACAAATTTACCCATGGAATTGTTAAGGGCTTAATAGTGAACTACGCTTAATCAAGATTAATTAATGAGGTTAGAAAAAATAATATAACTAATTATGAATATTTTGAAAACACTACAAGCCCAACTTTAATCTGGGGTACAAAATCCTTAATGATTTTGATTCTGTCCCTCAGACCATTCGCTCTCATAACTTTTAAATAAAATATTAAGTGACAGTTTGATTACCCCACACTTAGGATAATTAAGGTATCAAGGTTCGCTGAACATAGGGTGTACTAATCCATTTAATTCATTTGAGACAAAATTTAAAATTTGGGATTATTAATTGAACAACATAATAGGTTCAAATGAACTCGAAACATTTCAAAAGGATTTAAAGATTGCTAGGGATTTCTCCCTAAACACTTTTATGACCTTTTGTATATTTTGGACGATAATTGAACTTTTTATTCTTTGCTAAAGAAAATCATCCATTAAAACCTTTAGGGACTCATCAAGTTATGACTTGGGGTTTGGTAACTACACCTTCAACTGCTCTTCTTGTTTACCTATTTCCGCAAAATCATATATATACTATAAAAGCTAATCTTTCAGTATGAGTGCGAGATAATGACAGGGACACATTTACATTTTGTAATGCAAATTTTGTTTTCTTTACAATACTTTCTTACTTGTGCCTGTTTACTTTACTTTGCAAAACTTGAAACAAATCTCCATGCGACATCAAAAACATAAAAATAACTTTTTCAAACCCAATAATCTCTTTTTCTCAAAATTAATCAATAATTTTCAAAATTAAATTAATTCTAAGGTAACTATAAATTCTTTGAAATACAAATTCATAACACATCCTTTTGAATTTACGGGAGTCCCTTAGATGGGGTAACCCACGGTTGCTAACAAGATCTCCTCGATTTAAATGAGTTTAACAACTCATTTAAGCTAAGTAAATTCAAAATAAAATAGTGGTACCAGAATGAGGGAACTGTGGAATCCTGACTGGTGTCGCTCTAATAAAATTTAACCCCCTCATTATGATTGAACTGAACTTGTCATTTAAACCCTTAAAACTTTAGTCTTTAGAACTGCTACTTCAATGAGGAGCTTGGAGCAAGCTCTGTGGGCAGTCTTCTACCATAGCAAGTGGATTTACAATAACAAAATCCCTTAGAATTAAACAAAAACCATAGGGCTTTGAGATCGTCCGCCTAGTGCGACATAATTCCCTTACTCTTTTTCTAGGCTTTTGCATGATCATGTCTTGCAACCTAAGTCCTAACTCATTTTAGGATTTTGAGGTTGTCTGCCAAGTGTGACATAAATCCTCAACTCTTTTTTTAGGCCTTTGCATGATCATATCGTGCAATCTAAGCCTTAACTTGTTTTAGGATTCTGAGGTTGTCGTCCGATACGAGATAAATCCTCATATCTTCCAGGCTAGTTGTTTGTTTGTCTCACACAAACGTAAGCCTTAACTAATAAAATTGATAAGATAAAACCTTCAACAATTTTCTTCTCAAAGTTGAAGCCAAATCATATGATAGTTTGTGAACTCATTGAGGTTCTCGTCAGCATCTGTGATGACCCCTATTTTTCTCCCTTTGGATTCCATAATAGATGTTTCAAATTTGAGCTTTTCCTATTTGACACTCCTTAGTCCGTTTTTTGAAATGTCCTATCCTTTGGAATTCTTGAAGGCAATATTTTCTGATCTAAATCTAGGTTTTTCTTATGTGACACGGTCATTTGAAATGTAATTGACCATGGGGACTTACCTCTATAGGGAGCTTTAAAAACACAGATAATATAAACCCTGCATAATTCTTTATATTAGATAGAGGAACTTGTTGGTCAATATAAAAATATTTTTTTTTGCAGACTAAAATAGATGTCATCAATTCTTTAGTTGATTTAATCAAGCACCACTAGTAAGTAGGGTATTTATCCTTCGAAGTTAATATATTGCTTGTGGTGTTGTGCTCGATCGTTTTAAATATTGTAGATATGAGATTGGTTCGGTCTTGTTTTTTTAAAAACCAAAATAGGGCGTCTGGATATCCATTCCAGCAACCGACAATTTCTAAATTTTAACGACCTCTAAGGTTTAAATCCCTTACTAAGCATGAAAAAATATATTTTTATCAGATGGTGTAGGGAACTTAAACTACGGACTATGGGATTTGGGTCGGTCCATGAGTTGAACCAATGGAATTTGAACTAGCGCATAGCTAGACCCACGAGACTTGGACCGGTTGCGGGATTTAGGCTAAAAAAGGTAATATTTAATGAGATCTTTTCCTTTTTTTTAAACAGCTAACCCCTTGATATATATATTTAAAATTTAAAGGAATTGTCAAAGGCTTTTAAATGAGCCTCCAGCTAATAATTCGAGTACCTAATCCACCTGAAAATTATCTATTTTTATTGTACATTTCATGATCATTTTATGTATATTTTTAATGATATTACACTTTAAAAGAAGTGATTTTGCATGTTTTTATCTTTAGGCACAATAAATGAACTTTTAGCGAAAATAGAGCAAAAACGGTGTCATTTGAAGTCAAATCGAGCAAGAAAGAAAATTATGACCTGACACATTTTAATGTCTTTCTGTGGTTAGTCTTCTTTACATTTATTACATATTTCTGAATAAAATTAAACTTTAAAGAAATGTTATTTTCATGTATAGTTTGTAGTTATATCAATTTGGAATGCAACGAACCTGAAACTAAACAAAATGGAGTTGAAAAGGAGCAAAACGGGGCGAAACAATGGAACTGCCTTAAAGGTGGTGCCTAGGCACTAAAAGCAATTGGAGACGATTTTGGATGACTTTTTGTGCCTCCAGGATGTTCTGGAAGGTTCTGGATGGGTAGCACTCCCCTTGGAGTGGCTTTTAATTGAAGAGATGTGTCTCTTCGAATGAAAGGGTGTGTCCTTTGGATGAAGAGATGTGTTTCTTGGAGAAAAGATGGGTTTTCACTTCTGTTTAAATAGAGAGGTTAGAGCCTCTCATGAAAAGTAATTAGAGGAGTCTAGAGAAGAAATTAGGAAGTGTTTCAGGAGGAGGTTGGCGTAAGTTCATGGAGATGTAAACTTCTCCATTTTTTGTAGAGGTTGGTGAGGAATTTTGAGAGATATGAGTAAAGAAGTATGAGTGACACATGGATCAGCAGGAGACTTTGTTGGAGAGATTTTTTTTTTTCAGAGATAAAATCTAAGTATTGTGTTTTTCTTTATCTTGTAATTGTTGTGAAGACTTTCTAGTGGATTTTCTTTGATTTAAACGAAGTTTTCTATGGTGTTTTATCCATGCTTCGTAAGTAGTTTTCTTTACTCTTTTCTTCTATTATGAAGTAGTGGCATGTGTAGGAAAATTTGATTCATGATATAATTATTTTTATTTTTCACGTGATAAGTGATATCTCCTTTGCATTATTAACATAACTTAAGTGGAATAGGTTATGTTAAACTCTGTTGTAAGTGAAACTAAGACTCGGGAAAGTGGTGATCTTGCAACTAGAGTGCCCTCACATTGTCCGGTTGGCTATTGTGAAAAAGTATGTGAGATAATGCAACTTTTAAGGAAATATAATTCTTGATTTGTTTCTATTATAAGCTTCTAGGAGACAGTTAGTTGCATAAAACTAATCGAATACTAAGCATACCTATATGTTCAAAAGAGGGTACGTAGACATATGTTGCTTATTTGCACTCAATTTATTACAGAATTTTATCAATTCTTTTACTGCGTATGTCATTATATTCCTTTTAATTTTCTTCTGCAATGAATTGGATACATGTTTAGGAATTTAGATTTGCTTAGAAATTCTCTTATTTCATAAATTTGATGATATTTTAACTGGTCTTTCATTTAGTTTACAAATTGGCCACTTGTATTGTTAAAACTTGTTGAGGAACTTATAGATCTGAAAGGGCTAAGATTTCTTAACTTTTTAGTATCACATTCTACTTTGGAAAGAGCAGTCATGATTGTTCGAAGGGGGGGGTGCAAATAAATAAAGAAATAATATTTTATGGGCGTAGAATTGATATTTCTAGAGCACCAGATAAGATTCTTTTATCAATTTGTTCTAGAAATTGGAACTAAGGGCACAATGGGTAATCTTGGAGAGAGAGACTAGAAACTACCTAACACTACTATACATGCTGACATCAACTTTAGACTAGTCAATGTTCTTTACACAATCGAAAGAAGTAACAAATAGGTATGCTCTTATTTTTCATTACTACATTAAATTCTATGCATTTCATTCTTTCACATTTTCTAGGTCAACGCATGAGAATGGTAGTCTTTAACATCTCAAAATTCTTCGAACCAATTTATTGAGATAAGTTATCTTTGGAATTAATATTTGCATTTAGAAAAAGTTGTTATCCTTACATTTAACATTTGCATTTAGGAGTTGTTTTTAAATAAAATATCATCTTAATCAACCTTCCAAAGCTAAGACTTTATAAAAGTAGACTAGAACTTATCCTAAGGGATTTCTTAGCTTGCTTCTCTGTGGGATTGATATTGGCGTTTTATAGAAAATCCTATATTACTTGAAACGATACGTATACTTGCATAGTACCCTTAGTATGTAAACTATTTTATAAATTTTATAACATTTCAATTTTGCACACTAGTTGCTAAATATAAATTTGGGTCAAGTTTTTTGTCATCTTTTGGAAGCTAATTTACTGCATAATTTGGGATCAGGTCAAATTTTTGGCACCGTTACCGGGGAAGCATAGGTAGGAACTTTTATGAGAATTTTTAATTGAACCTTTAAGACAATGTGAGGGCACTCTAGTTGTTATTTAATTATTATGTGTTTATTTTAAAAATATAACAAAATTTAAAAATATAGGAAAATTTAAAAATATCAAAAATATTTTTATGTGTTTCACACACTTGATATCTATCCTCTTAGTTAAATATCTAGATTTGTATGCAGAGTTCAGGAGTTGTAGACCTTGAATCATACGCTCACAAAAATAGAGAACTATAATAAGGATCAGGAAACTAAAAATATCTTCAAAAGCTGTTATAGAAATGATGAAATATTATGAGATGATATGCTGAATATTTTAACTTCTCAGATTACAGATATTTTCAGAAAGTTGGATCCGTATGAGATGTGTGATCCCGACTTTTTATATAGATGTAAAATTATGATGTATGTGATCATATGTTTAATTTCTTTAATAATTGTTCTTAATTTGCATTGAAGTCAATAACTTGATCCAAAGTAAAAGCTAAGTAAGTTTTCCACTATGAAACAAATAAGAATACAATTATAATATTTAAAAATGAGATACTACGCAAGTATACATATAATTATCAAGTAATATAGGACTTTTTGATTAAGCCCTGAATATCAAACTCATAGGGCAGACTAATAATATTCGCTTAAGAAAACTAGAAAATTTAGATGATAAAAATCTACTTAGAAAATATTCTTACTTAAACTTAAGATGCTACAATACGAATGAAAATTCCATTCTTTTGTAATTTGTGTTTTATGAAAATAAAGTAAGAAACTAATTAACTTAACTTAATATTTGCAAGATGAAGGCAATATAAGTAAAATATATTTTTCCTTATCATAAATCAATAATAAGTATAAACATTCTATTGTGGAAATATGCTAAATGTGTTGTGCCAAATAAGAGCAATAATATTCCTTACCCTCACTAGAGATGCTATAAAGAACATTGTCTAAGTTATAGTTTGAAAAGCCTAGAAGACCGGTTATGTAGGGAAGATACTAGCTCTCACTCTAGAGTTCTCTCTTCTCACTCCACCTGGGGGCTAACATCTCGTAACAAAACCTAAAACTATAAATCAAATTGGGGGTTTTAGTTTGTCACTCTAAAGTCCTCTAATTCTACACCCTTGAAAAGTTTATTTCCTTATTTATTTGCACTCAACCCCATGAAATACATTTTCATTCATGAAATAAATATGTGATTTTAACCATTTGTTGACTGAGACAATATAATTCCGGATCTTACATGTTCTCACAACAGGTATTAACATCTTAATTGGCTAAATCAATAAGTAAATGAAGTGCATGGTTTCAAATCATCACTTCTCCCAACATTGAAGTCTAATACTTCACACAACTTACTTTAAAAAATTAATCACTTATTACTTTAAGGAAAAAGATAAAGAAAACTACTCAGAATCCATTGAAAAAACATAACCACACAAGAGTTTAAAAGTAGAAATCATGCACGCAAGAAAGAAATCTAGATTAAAACTAAGTGTAGTCACAAAGATAAATACTTATCTCAAATCTTCTCTACCAAATGTCTTGAAGTTCCTTTGAATTCTCTTCTTTCACTCACTATACAAACTAACACTCATAATTAAAAAAAAAGTAGCTGACGATGGTGGCGGCAGTTACTTGGATGGTTGATAGCTATAAAATCTGATGGGTGGTAGGTCTATCATTGTTTTCTTTGATGATCCAAGTCTTTTTTAATAAAAATTCAAAATGTGTCTCCTTTCAATGAATCTTCTAGAATTTGTCTTCTCAAAAGCCAATTGAATGAATTTTCGTGTTCACGAAATGTTTCCCATGTTTTTACCAAGGGTTGTTTCAAACATCTCTTCAAAAATTTGTCTAAATTCAATGAATCATCAAATAACTACTCCTGACGCTAAAGTACGAGGTACCTGATGCTTAGGCGCGAGCCCTGACTAGGCTTCAGACATGGACGCTTAGGTGCCCTGGTTCCTTTTTGCACCTTTCTTCATTTTTGCTCCAAATTTGACCATTTTCACTCCTTTTAGCATTTTTCATCCATTTGATTGTGCCTAAAAGAAAAACATACAAATATCTTTCAGTAAAGCGCAATAGCTTAAAAATAATCATAAAATTATGTATAAAAATACTATATATTTTAAATGTATCAAACTCCCCCAATTTTAAAATGTTACTTGTCCTCAAGTAACCCTTCAATCTTTAAAAACCAACATAAGTAGATGATGTAAAAGAGTTTCTTTAGGAGTTACCAAAATTTTGATGTAGAAAAATAGTAGTTCAATTTAGAAAAATATTAGTAAATGAGGCCAACTTGGAGTTTAGAAATTTTTAAAGTTAAGAAATATGAAAATATGAGTTTCTATCAAATTCAAAATCATTGTAGATTCTCCAAAAATAAAGTTTAGGTATTCTATCTTCTCCACTTAAAATTTTTTATCAAGCATAATTTTACTTACTATATTATATCCTTCAACTTAAGTGTTTCTCAAGTCTTAAACTTTAAAAGGATCAAATGTGGAACCAGGCTTTTATTAGGCACTAATCCTCAAGCTTCTCCTCCCATTTTCAATTTTTCAAGATTAGGTTAGTTAATTTTTTGAGAAAATCTTCATATATCCATTCATATGCTCAGCAAAATGTTTAAGTTTGACACTTTATCCGCAGTGTGGTTGGTAGAGTCCAAAATCCTCTGTAATAACTGTGACTGAGAATCAAATCTAGAAGTCTGACTTCATGATGTAGAAGCATGTGAAGTAGAAGCTTGTGACGTTGAAGTAGCAGAAGTACTAGAGAATCCATCCCTCCAGCCAAAAATAGAATGATGTGAATGAGATTTCACATTCACACTGGTAGTGGCCTTTAGTGGCTATAAAATTTCTCCCAGTTGTCAAATATAACTCCAGCCTACTCGCATAAAGAAAAGATCAAGGATGTGAATCCCAAACCTGTAATAGTAGCAGTAATGACAAAACTGGTAATAACTACATGAATCAAAGCTCCAATATCAATAGGCTTGAACTATTGAATGCAATAGTTCAAGGTTGTTTGATCTTGAGTCACTTCACTCAAATGATTTGTAGGCAGCAGATGAGCAGAAATAAAATAATGTTGTGCCTTTGCAGTGGCATTCAACTTTAAAGTAGAAAAATTTACTCTTCTTTCATTTGTGATCCTTGAAAGCCCTCTTCCATCAGTTAAAGATGAAATAATCTCGTCCAACTCCTCTTCCGTAAGACTATAGTTTGAAAAAAAACATAAAGTACTCGGGGACAATTGATAAAACTAATTAATTACCTTAGGTGAAAAACGCATTATCTTCCCCCTCACCATAACTCCTTCTTCAGCTTTAGAGAGATTCACATAGAACTCACGCACAACAAAAATCATCGCGATAGTAGAAAAATAGTAGAATCACTCCCACTGGTGGCGAACAATCATATCTTCCACGGCTCCTCTTAGACTTTTAAAACACCTCTCAGGAATCAAATTTCTTGATTGCAGTGCATCACAATATTGATCATGAGCACTCTAATTGACAAACTTGTTCAAATCGAATGGAACCTTCCCCTTACTCTTCATTCTTGATGCATTTCTAAAAAATGTATAAAATTAAAAATAAATTTCACATTCTACTCCAAATTACTAAACTTACTTCCTAAAAGCTTAAACTAACAAATTCATTCCTTTTTCATAGATTTTTCTCAAAATTTTACCATAAATAGTGATTTTCGGGTACATTTTGAAAATAAAAAAATTTTGCATAGAAGTGAAGCTCTTACCTCAAGGATATCAAATCTAGCAATTTTTGCCTCAAATCCACAAGAAATCTTCAAATATGGTGAGACACAGCTTAGAAATCGCAAAATTCTGAGGTCGAAGATGAAGTTGAGGTTCGGTAATGATGTTTCTGGACCAATTTTTCACTTAAAATTGTTCACGAACTGATTTTTGTGAACTGGCGCTTAAGCGCGAATGGTTCGACGCCTAGGTGCCTGTCTTTCGGTTTAAGCAACGCTTAAGCGCAGTTCTTGGCTCTTAGGCGCTAGTGCTCAAATTTTGAATTTTTTGATTTAAGTGAAAAGTGCTTCTAGCCTAATTCAACCAACCATATATGGCTTCATAACACTTTATATATGGCAGCGGCTTTATATATGCAATAAAATATAAGATAAATATGGACGTATTAAATATTCAATAATTGTAAAGTCATACTTATCAACGCAAGTATACGTATCACTCAAGTAATATAGGGATCTAATGGAGTCCTAGATATCGATCCCACATGGAGTAGTTTAGAATTATGAACTAAGACATTAGAAAAGAAATACTTTAATCACAACAACGACGTTCAATTTGCTTATCTGTCACTAATAGGCAATTGAAATAAATAGATAATTTAAATAACTAATAAATAACTAATGATATTAAGTAGGGTTTAATTGTGATATTCAATAAATAAGAAAGCATCCTTCTCCTTGTCAAGAAATTATAGTGAATGAATAAAATGAATTAGTTCAATTTATATTATGTCAAATAGAAGTATACCTATTCTTTACCCATTAGTCCAGCCATAAAGAACATTGACTAATCCTATGCTTGTTTACTGAATCTGCGGCTAGGCTGGAAGGATACTGGATCTCACTTTGGAGCTCCTACGTTTCCCTCACCTAAGGGCTAACATCTACACTTCAGTACCCAAACGATAGGACTGAATTGGGGATTTTAGTCTGTCACTCTAAAACCTCCAATTCTACGCTCGATAATAATATTTCCCTATTTATTTGCACCCAACTTCCAAGGGCTTTGACCTCCCTGAATCTTGGATGTAATCTTCACTTTAAACATTTTTTAACTGTAAAACTCAACATATTTTAACAAATCATTTGGCCAGATTGAAAGAAAATTAAGATCAAAGTGAAAAGATCATCAAAATTTCTTAAACATTTTTATGGCTTATGAAATTAAATTAAGATCAAAGAGAAAAGATCATCACAATTTCTTAAACATTTTCATGACTTCATCAATTCAAATCACCATTTCACAAATCTTGAGACAAGGAGAAAGACAGAGAAAACTACTCAGAACTCATGGGGAAAACACAACAAAGCTCGGAATTTATATATAAAATCAAAGTCATACAAACGACAACAAGTAAATAACTTATCTCTAATTTCTCCCCAAGAACACTCCTCAAAGTTCCTTTGAATCTCTTCCTTTCTTTACAGCACACAGAATTCCTTTTCAAAGTAGCAAGGAGAAATAAATATCTCACTTTCCCTCCACTCTTACAATCTCTCGAAGAAATCCTCACAATTATTACACACTAATGGAAAATCTATACACTCTAGGACCTCTCTAACATCCAGGACCTCTTGAATTTTCAACCAAAATGTTCTTTTAAAATTGTGGATGAGCTTTCCCAAGAGTTACCTAAGCATCCGTGCAAAATTTGGCCTTATCCAAAGCTTGAGAAGGCATAACCGTCGATCTCGCCGTCGGCAGGCTTGCGAGCGCCGTCGGCGGGATTCTGAAGAATTTTGTCCTGTAGTTTCGGGAAAAACTTGTCATCGGCGGGGTCGAGGGTGTCGTCGGTGGCCTAGTTCAAATCTCCAGATTTTGGTCCTTTTCGCTCCAAATTCACTCTTTTTTGCGTCTTTTTCGTCCAATGACCATAATTCACCATCCCTGCAACGAAACATCAAAAATACTTTTCTATCTTTTTGCTCCAATGACCCTAATTCATCATTCCTGCAATAAAACATCAAAAATACCTTTTTTAAGAGTGCATTATCATTAAAAATAGTATAAAAGATGTATGAAAATCTCAATATATTTTTCTTTGGTCAAAATCCCCCAAACTTAACTATTACTTGTCCTCAAGTAATTTTAGTTCTACAACTTAACAATTACTTGTCCTCAAGTAATTTTAGTACTATATAAAAGTTATGATCTACTGTAGTAAAGTTTTAATTCAAAAACACTATACGTTTGACTTAAATAAATATTATAGTGAGATTTTCAGAAAAAAAATTCAAGTAATTGAATTAACTTTGTAGCCACAAGATTGTCCAGTCATCAAGTTTAAGAGTTCTAATGTTCTATTTATTTCAAGAATAAATATATGTTGTAATATTAAGTCACTTAGAATATTCAAGAGATAGGAACTTCATGAGAACTCCACTAGTTTAATATCTAATTCCATAAATATAAGTTCACGAATGTATTTCAGTTTTCCCTTTAGGTAGGTCCAGTGAAGCCAATTTTTGATTAGGCATATCCTCAAGCTTCTCTTCACTTCCATAATTTTTCTTTCTTTTTTTCTTTTTCATTTAGATTGCTTTCAATCCTGTATATATTTTTCTTTTTTCTTTTTTTTTTTTCTTTTTCATTTGAATTGCTTTCAATTCTATATATTTTTCTTTTCTTTTCAGCTTTTCTTTCTTTTCTATTTTTCATTTGGATTGCTTTCAATCCTATATATTTTTCTTTTCTTTTCAGGGTTTGTTTTCAATCCTTTCTTTTTCCTTTTTCAAGTGAGGATTACTATATCTGGATAGCCTTTACTGATTTTGAACTTCACTTTTCTTTCCCTAAATTTAAAACTCAAAGCATTTGTTTACCTTATAAATATTTCATAGTTTTTAAATCATTGAGCCCCAATCTTTTCTTCTCAAATGAATTTCCAGATTCTTAATACTTCATAATATAGTTTCCTTTACTTTAAATAGTTAACTATAATCTTATTCTCTTATACTAAATATCTTAAGTTACAAAATTAATTTTCATTACAAAAATATCTCTTTAAATCTACCATAATATTTAAATAGTTACAAAAATATAGTTACCTGAATTAAATTCACTACATAAAATCATATAAATAATTTTTGAAAATATTGAAATAGAGGACATCTAATAGTTAATCTTTTTCTTCCCTCCCCCAAACTTAAATTTTTAAATATGAAATAATACAGGTGGAAAGAAAAACTATAAATATAAATCATACCTCAGTATTGTAGGCACTTTTGTCATTCTAAAATTTCTGCAGGCCTTCTCAAATTTTTACTTCACCTGGTCTGTAATATTAGCAGTCTTCTACACTATAAATCATTAGAGGAATTTCTGGGTAATGAAATTTTGAAATAAGTATAAAACTAAAACATTAAATAAGCACAATATTTCCTAACACTGGGTAATGAAATTTTGAAATAAGTATAAAACTGAAACATTAAATAAGCACAATATTTCCTAACATAATCACAATACTAAACAATTAAAACTTAAAAATGTGAAATGAAAATCACATTACAATCCACAATTCTACTTAATATCTATTGAACTACACATGCACATTTAACTACCACACTAACTTTATAAAAATTAAAATTATCCAAGTACACAAAATGAAAGTCCAAATACATAAACATCCATTTCTATTACAAAAAGATTACATAAAATTAAAATACAAACATAAGTACATCAATTTCATTCTATATCAAAATCCCAAGCAATATCTCCATTGCCTTGATCTGCAGGTGGATTGGGTTGATACTGAGTATATCGAGGGCATTCAGGAAATGTAACATTAGGCTCTCCTCTGTAGTGTCGGGCCTGAGCTTCATATTAGGCTACTTCAAAATTTGAATGCCTTTGCAGGTACTCAGTATCATAATCGTGTCGAAGTTCTAAACCTCCAATCCTTTCACTTATCAATTCTTTGCTCTTTCCCTGCAAGGTCAACTCATTCATCAAATCAGAGAGGGTAGGGGAACATCTCTTGAGAAGGTTCTTGACTTCTACTCCCAGTTCTCCATTTCTCATGGGATTCATAAGTCTTCAAATCAGCTTTATTAATGGGTTTCATAGGATAAACACATTTTTCATCTCCAAATTCTACTCCATAAAGTTTGTAAACTGTATAAATAAGTTCAGGATATCCTAGACCTCCACTAGTCTCACTCCTTGTCGTAGTCAATATATTCTTAAGAATTTTTCTCCTCACATTTATAGTTATACTATTCTGAATACAGAAATTCAGAATATCTCTATCTCTAGTTACTTCACTATAGTGATAGGTCGGTAACAGAGTAGAGGAAAAGAAATAGTGTCACGCCTTAGAGGTGGCATTTAGCATGGAAGCAGAAAAATTTACCCGTTCTCACTGCTTTATCTTCTATGTTCCTTTCCCATCAGTGAGAAAGTTGATCACATCATTGAGGGGGTTTTCCATCGTACTAAAGGATTCATATTGGTAGATGTAAGAGTCTCGGACTTCATAAAAAGTGTTGATGCGGGTGGCAGTAAACTCAACAGGGAATCCACGCACTTGAACAATTCCGTCATCAGAATAAATCACATTAGCGTAGAACTCCTTCACAACATTTGCATTAGCTTCATTGGTGGTGTAACAATAGTTTTTCCACCTCCACTTGGCAATATCTCGTTCAATTTCTCCTCCTGGACTTTCAAAAACTCGATCTAGTATGCACTTCTTTCCTTTAAACATGGAAGTAAATTTTTTTTGAGCCATCGCATTGACAAAGCGAGACTCGTCGAACTCAACTCTTCTCTTTTGTCGTGGATTCATTTTAATCTAATCAAATTATAGAAAAATTCCCAAAATTACTTCAAATATGTAAACCATGGCTTCCAATAGTAGTTCTAAGAGTTCAACAATAAGATCCATGAATTTCTTCCTGAAATTTCTTCTCATTCCCAAAATTTTCGGATCTCCTCAATGTGGGAGAAATTCATGGTGGAAATCAAATATTTTTAGCTTAGAGTGAAGCTCTTACCTAGAGATGATCAAATATCGGTGTCAAAAAGCCTTGAAATCGCCCCAAATCCAAGATCTCTCAAGCCCTAGGTCGAAAATTGTGGTGTCAAAAAGCCTTGAAATCGCCTCCTAATCCAAGATCTCTCAAGCCCTAGGTCAAAAATGATGTTTTTAGGAGGAAGGGGATGATGAACAGTGGCGGTCGACTGGTCAAAATCGTGGTTAAATGTGTTTTTGTGAGCTTGCCGTCGGTGGCGTCAAGGGGGCCATCAACGGGCTCTATTGATTTTGTCTAAATTCTAGATTTTTGCGATTTCGATCAATTCCAAGCTTAAACGACATTCATTTAATCATTATAGACACAACTTTAAATAAATAAATGATGTACTTAGCACATATAAACTTTCACAACACAAAACGTCACATTTATATATACATTCCAAGAGGTACAATATATGTTATATAACACACCTAAGTTTGGTATTTTCTCAACTTCAATACATTAATTCAGCATCGCAATCCAAGCCACAACACTCAAAACGCTGAAAACAACATCCTATGCTTAGTCTCAACTATACAAAGATCTAAAAGCATAATTCTAAAGCAAAGAAAATATAAAGTTCAAATCAAAATACATAGATAGACAGATAAGTAGTAATATAAATCAACTAATCCTCAGACTCGGTACTCGATTCTCCTTTGAGATCACCTATTTATTGCACATGAATGAAGAGGTTGTAGAAGGGTCAGAATGGAAATTCTTCAGTAGAATCCTCCTCTATCAATTTCATCCTCCTCATCAGTCGTATCAAACAATTTTCTAAGTATCCAGAGTGCTCAAAATGTTCATTCATCCTCCAGTCTAAATGATCGAAGAAATCGATAATAATATTAATCGCATTCATGACATTTTGTACCTCCTTTTCCAATTTCTTGATTCGGCGCAGGATCACCAGAGACTTGACAGGAATTAAGGGTTGAACTGGCAGTGAATTTTGGGATGATTGATCTACTATAATGGCCATGTCATTTTAATCTTCAAAAACTGGGAAACTTTCAGTTGGATCAAAAGGCTTCCAAGGTAGCAGTGCCTTTTTCCCAATTTTCATAGGACACTTGGAATTGACTGCAAAGTGAGAAAATTATGAAGGGGTGTTGAAGCCCATAAGTTGATCCGTGAACGATCAGGCCCAAAACTGACTTCACAATTATAGATCCAATGTCGATCAGCAGTCCCCTTTGGATGCAGTAATTCAAAATGGCACTTTATTTAGAAACTTTATCGATCTTCATTGTCGGTAACAGTTTCGTAGAAATGAAAAAGTGCCAATGTTTTGAAACAGGATTTAGGAGTTTTGCACAAAAACTAACATACTCGTTTTCTCTTATTTTCCAGTCGTCAGTTTTGTCTGTTAAATATTGGTAAATCTCATTCATCTGGTTTCTCATTTGGACGAAATTGAAATAGTGGCAAACAGGAACATTCTCTATCATATATAATTCGTTGATCCATGCAGGAGTGAAAGTGATCCATCTTCCTCACACATAAAAACTCCTTGGTTGATTCCATGTAAATTTACATAAAATTCTTTTACCACAGGAACCACCACGGCGGCAGTAGTGTAGCACAACACTTCCCATCTTTGCCGCACTATCGTTTCTTCAATATCTGTCATGGGATTATTCAATCCGCGATTCACGAATCCTCGTTCTTTCATTAATCTTTTCTTCGTCAGCAACTATTGAAGATTTGCAGTGCTTCTGCACTGATAAACTTTCACCGATTGAAAACATGCATTCTGATATTATCAGGGGAATTGGATGCCATAGGAATGAAATTGGTGGAGTTTCACTTCATTTTTGGAGGGAAAATATAAACTAGCAATCAAATTTTTGAGTTTGAAAAGATAATTCCCCCCAAAAACTACCATTTGAACCCGCATAACCGTCAATTCACCGGTCTCGCCGTCGGTGGGGTCGATGGCACCGTCAGTGGCCTCTGTATTAATTTTGTCTAGACTCTCGGGAAAAACCCGCCGTCCGCGGCGTTGAACAGTTTCACTCTTGTCGGAATGCGTTCCAATTTTTCTTCATGGAACCAATTTTAAGATGTTTCAAGGGTAAATAAGAGTAGTAGAGCTTAATAATACCACAAACAAGCCATAATTTCAAATAAAAACTATTATAATCGTGATAAAAGTAATAATAAATATGGGTTGCCTCCCACAAAATCAAATAACAACTACTATAATTGTGAATAAAGTAAAAATAAAGGTTGCCTCCCATAAAGTGCTTGGTTTAACGTCGTCAGCCCGACCTATTCAGGTGTTATTCAGGTCGACCTCCCATAAAGCGCTGGTTTTAACTTCATCAGCCCGACCTATTCAGGTGTCATTCAGGTTGACTGATCATTAAAACCTCTTTAAAATTTAGTCTTTTACCCACATACTATGGTTTTAATCTGTGCTCATTTACTTTAAATCTATTTCCCGTCTTCTGATCTTCAATTTCAACAGCTCCGTAAGTATAAACTTGAGTCACAGTAAAGGGCCCTAACCAACGAGACATCAATTTCCCAGGAAATAACTTCAACCTAGTGTTGTAAAGTAAAACTGCTTGTCCTGGTTCAAATTTGGTTAATCTTCCGATCATGCCATAACTTTAATTTTTCCTTATAAATTTTGTCGTTATCATTGGACTCATTTCTTAATTCTTCCAATTCATACAATTGTAACAATCTCTTCTTACCAGCATCTTTCAAATTATAATTGAATTCTTTAGTCACCCAATATGCTTTATGCTTCAACTCTATTGGTAAGTGACAAGACTTTCCAAAAATCTGTCTATAAGGAGTCATTCTAATAGAAGTTTTATAAGTAGTCCTGTAAGCCCATAATGTAGTATCCAATCTAGTCGACCAATCTATTCTACTAGGGTTTACAGTCTTTTTAAGTATTTATTTGATCTCTCTATTAGAAACTTCAGCTAACCAACTGGTTTGAGGATGATAGGCAATAGAGATTCTATGAATAATATTAAATTTTTCTGACAATCTCTAATTGTATTTATTTCTAAAATGAGATCCTCCATTAGCGATAATCATTCTAGGCATTCCGTATCTAGTAAAAATATTTTTCATTAAAAATCTTGAAACAATTTTAGCGTCACAATGAGGTAAAGTTTTTGCTTCAATCTACTTAGAAACGTAGTCCACTGCAATTGATATATATAAGTTCCCAAATGAAGGAATAAATGGTCCCATAAAATCTAATCCTAAGACGTCAAAGATCTCAACTTCTAACATGAAATTCAGAGGCATTTCATTTCTTCTAGATATATTGCCTACTCGTTGACATCGATCACAAGTTTTTATGTATCTATAAACATCTCTAAAGATGGTATCATAGAATCCAGCTTGTAAAATTTTATAAGTAGTTTTATCAATCCCAAAATGTCCTCCAAATTTATCACAAGTCTTTATATATCTATAAACATCTCTAAATATAGTAGGCCAATAAAATCCAGCTTTTAAAATTTTATAAGCAGTTTTATCAATCCCAAAATGTCCTCCAAATTCAAAATTGACATTTTTGAATGATCAGCTCAATTTCTTCATAAGGTACACATCTCCTCATAATAAGATCATTACATTGTTTATATAAATAGGGCGCATCCCAAAAATATGCTTTCGCATCATGAATGAATTTTCTTTGTTGTTGCAATGTCAGCATATGTGGAAAAATATCACTTACAATTAGCAATATCAGCATACCATGGTATTTTCCACTCATTAATATTATAAAGTTGTTCATCACGTAAATTGTCTGTAATTTCATTGTTAGTGTCAAATAATTCTTGATTTTATAATCTTGACAAATGATCAGCAATTTGATTTTCAGTTCCCTTTCTATAAATAACCACAAGATCAAATTCTTGCATCAAAAGTATTCATCTAATCAACATTGGTTTAGCATCCTTCTTTTGCATCTGATATTTAATAGCAGAGTGATCCGTATGCACAACATATTTAGCTCCAATTAAATGAGATCTGAATTTATCTAAAGCATACACAATTGCTAGTAACTCTTTTTTAGTAACAGTATAATTAATTTGTGCATCATTAAGAGTTTTACTAGCATATTATATAACCTTAAAAATTTTTTCATACATTTGTCCAAGAACAACTCCAACAGCATAATCGCTAGCATCACACATCAGTTCAAATGGTTTTTCCCAGTTAGGCAAAACTATAATAGGGGCTGTGATTAATTTTTCTTTTAATAACTCAAAGACATTTAAACAACTTTCAGTAAATTCAAGTTTTTGGTCCTTTTCTAAAAGTTGGCATAGAGGTTTAGTAATTTTTAAAAAATCTCCACAGTATCCAACATGTCCAAGAAAACTTCTAACCTCTCTTACATTAGTAGGAGGTGTTAGTTTAGATACAACTTGAATTTTTGTAGGGTCTGCTTTCATACCATCTTCCGAAATTTTATGTCCTAACACAATTCCTCCTGCAACCATAAATTGACATTTCTCCCAGTTTAGAACCAAATTAGTTCTTTCGCATAACTCCAAAACTTTTTTANNNNGTGCATTACATAATCCGAAAGGCATTCTTCGAAAAGCAAAAGTTCCAAAAGGACTAGTAAATGCTATCTTTTCTTGATCCGCATGAGCAATAAGAATTTGATGGTAACTAGTATATCCATCTAAAAAGCAAAAATATTTATGCCCAGCAAGTCTATCTACTATTTGATCTAAAAAGGGTAAAGGGAAGTGATCTTTCCCGGTGGCAGTGTTTAATTTCCTGTAATCAATGTAAATACGCCACTAAGTAACTTGTCTGATAGGTATTAATTCATTGTTTTCTTTTGTTTCAACAGTCACTCCTCCTTTCTTAGGAACACAATGAATTGGACTTACCCACGCACTATCTGAAATAGGATATATAATTTCAGGATCTAACCATTTCAAAATTTCCTTCTTAACTACTTCTTTCATCATTGGATTTAATCTCATTTGTGGATCAACTCTTGGTTTATACACCCACGCACTATCTGAAATAGGATATATAATTCCAGTGTCTAACCATTTCAAAATTTCCTCTGTGCACTATCTGAAATAGGATATATAATTCTAGTGTCTAACCATTTCAAAATTTCCTTTTTTACCCATTATCTGAAATAGGATATATAATTCCAGTGTCTAACCATTTCAAAATTTCCTTCTTAACTAATTCTTTCATCATCAGATTTAATCTCCTTTGTGGATCAACTCTTGGTTTATATTGTTCATCTAATACAATTTTGTGCATACAGATTGAAGGACTGATTCCCTTAATATCAGCTAAGGTCCAATTAAAAGTTTCTTATATCTTTTAATGTATCTAACAGTCTTAGCTCTTNTAGGTCGGGTCCGTCTATTTTCTCCATCTAAAAAGTACTGATTCATCTCTAGCATATTATTCCCATTAGTATGATTTTGCACCTCGTTTTGTACACTATTCTTCCTTCTATGATATTTTTGCATATGCCTTTCATTCCTTAAAACTTTTGAAATATCTTCCAAAGGAGTGTCAGAGAGAGTATTTGAGTGATGAAAATAAAGAGAAATATTATCCATATTCAAGGCATCAGGGAGAGAAGCCGAGGAAGGTCGAGCCCCCTCAGTATTGATAGGAGGGTCTGGAGCAGGTAGAACCTGCCTAGGACTTTCAACCGGGCCATAACATTAGAAAAGGTAGGGTCCTAATTTTTATCAGCATTCGAACTAAAGGGGAGAGAGGCNAGGGTCTGGAGCAGGTAGAACCTGCCTAGGATTTTCAACCGGGGCCATAGCATTAGAAAAGGTAGGGTCCTGATTTTTATCAGCATTCGAACTAAAGGGGAGAGAGGTAGAAGTCCCCTTAGTAGTAGAGATGATAGGAGGGTCCAGAGCAGGTAAAACCTACCTTGTATTCTCAACCGGGGCAATAGCATTAGAGAATGTAGGGTTCTGGTTTTTATCAGCATTCGGAATAACAGGGGGAGAGGCAGAAGCCCCCTCAATATTAGGGATATCAGGAGGAATCGTGTCCGATAACACCTGCTTAATTCTACCCTCGGCAGGAGCCGTAGGGATAAGAGAGGGGTGGGACACAGTTGGTAAATCAGCCTGANACCTTGTATTCTCAACCGGGGCAATAGCATTAGAGAATGTAGGGTTCTGGTTTTTATCAGCATTCGGAATAATAGGGGGAGAGGCAGAAGCCCCCTCAATATTAGAGATATCAGGAGGAATCGTGTCCGATAACACCTGCTTAATTCTACCCTTGGCAGGAGCCGTAGGGATAAGAGAGGGGTGGGACACAGTTGGTAAATCAGCCTGACAGTCGCGGCTGTTTCCTACCATCCCCTTTTAGGATGCAACTTGAAACATTGATCCTGATCATGACCAAAAATTTGGCAGTGTGTACAGTAGGAGGGGCGTTGTTCTAAAAATACTTGTTGCCAGTAACCAATGTGCTTCGACCCAATCCAAACCTCATCAGGAGGAGGTACGGTAATATCCCGTTCAATTAAAACTAGGTTGGAGCATGTAATTTTAGAGGTCTCCCGAACATAGCCGCTAAAGAGAAGAGAATTTCGTGATTGAAGGGATGAACTTTCAAATATGGGAATTTAAGCTAGACTGGAGTAATAGGAGTCTCTGCTTTAGGATCAAAATTTGCTGACCATTTTAAGACCTTCATACCGCAGTCCTCAAACCACACCACACGTTTCGCAAACAGGCGCGTATAATCCTCTTCATTAGACAGTTAAATCAAAATGTGTCTTCCATCCAAAGGACCAATCTTCCATTCTATCGTAAGCTCATGTTGACCTCAATTTTCGTGAGGTCTAGTTTTCCTCGTAGGAGTTAGGATCTAGCCTTAGGGGTCTTCCTGCGACTATCTTAGAACCTTAGAGGTGGTGCCCGCCTCGTTTTAGTTCGACCTGTTTCCGTCCTCTTTTGGAGTTTCGCGTGTGTGGTATCGACTTCTAGCTCT
>JXCR01145210.1:183332-207283 GCA_002079205.1 Phalaenopsis hybrid cultivar | reverse complement strand
AGGTTTTTGAATTTTGGGATTTGCTCGTTGCTGCTATTTCCAGCTTTCAAGACGTCTGGTTTTTGGCTTGCAACTTGCGCTACCTTCTGCTTCATTTGTTTTACATGTTCATATGGGATATACTTCAATTTTTGGGTATACGTTTTGGTTGGATAAAAATATATTTTGGTTTACATTTACCTTTGTTTCATCCTTATTTCCTTTTTGGGTGGAGTTGTAATGCGGAAAAAGGAACCTCTAGGACTATATGTATTTTATTTATTTTTAGCGGTGATCCTTTTTCCCTCCAATATTTTGTTGCCGCTTTTGTTATTAACGCGCAAGGAGTCATGACTAGCTCTTTCTATATATATATGCTATATAAAAATAATAATATAATTTATCCTATCCCACTAAAAATCATTCAAATTTTTTTCCTTCATAAATTCGGCTCTATCTTTATCATCTAAATGCTATATGCTCCATTTATGATTTAGTATCATAGCATCTTATTATTATTATTATTATTATTATTATTTTATTGANCTTTATCATCTAAATGCTATATGCTCCATTTATGATTTAGTATCATAGCATCTTATTATTATTATTATTATTTTATTGTGAATCGAACAAAATAATTATACTTGATACAAAATAAGTCTCTGTAATTGTCTATAATCNAATCTTAGTTTCACAAACTCATTGAAAATTGACAATCTAAATAAGTGATTAATGATGAAAGTCTTGATAAAGTCAGTATCTCTAAGTAATTTCATTTTCTTCAATATTCTTTGAAATAAAAATATTTTTAATGCTCAGATCAATTTATGATTAAAAAAAATCCAAAAAAAAAAAGAGGGTATTGACCCTTGATCATTGCTTCTATGGGTCTGCATATAGGCACATCTTTAGTGATTACTCGTGCAATTTTATCTTCTGCCTCTGAAAATGTATATTTTTTTAATTTAGAATTTATCCTTACACGCCCCTTTATGGTTAGTAGCTTTTNTGATCATTGCTTCTATGGGTCTGCATATAGGCACATCTTTAGTGATTACTCGTGCAATTTTATCTTCTGCCTGTGAAAATGTATATTTTTTTAATTTAGAATTTTTCCTTACACGCCCCTTTATGGTTAGTAGCTTACATAAAAATAATTCAAGATTATATGATGCAAATGAAATTAATGAAACATTCTTTGTGCATCTATCCAAACACAAAAGAATATGGTATTTAGTTTCTCAATTCAAATCTCTTTTGTGGGCTTAAATATTTTATTAACATTTGATATTTCCTATTGAAGAAAAATTGTTCTTAGTAGGTTTTTATAAAAAAAATAGTATATTTAGTGTTTGCAATGTTTGTTGCATATGAGATTGATTATTCTATGATTTATTTCTTTCCAAGTAATATTTAAAAGCTGCTGAGTAAAATATTCTTTCAAAGAAATTCTTTATATAAATGATCTCTATGTTGCAAATTGAACAACTTTTCAATAACACTAGAGCACTACAAAAGAAAGTCATCAATCATGAGAAATTATATTCTATGAAATCCATGATCGAACTAGATTGATAAAGTAGAAATTATGAAACAATGTGCACATATATGTTGTTTTATCAATTAAGTTAAAACCCATCAAGCAGTGCAACGAAATTATAATTTATCACTTAGAATAAAGACTACACCGGGCTCGACACTAGGTCCTGTGGCTTCGACTCCACTCTAGGAGTTCATGGCTTCAACGAACATGGGCTTTGGCACAGGCGTTGCAAGTGTTTAGCTTTATCTTAAACAACGGGTATCAAAACCTATGGATCAACATTAATGAACATGGTGTTCAACTCTTGTGTGTGGCAAAAAGGATTGTAGGTTTAGCAGAGATCTGCAGGTTCTTTGATGAACATAGAGGGAGCTCCGACAATCGACTCCGATGAATGTTGGAGGGACCTTTGATCTCAGCTTCAATGACACCCTCAACACTAATGAATGCTAGAGGAAGCTTCCTTGCGACACAACGAGAGGATGTAATTTTGACTACTTGGTATAATTAAGGCTACACATAAAATTATAAATTTCTATCCTCTGTCGCATTTCTTTTCTCAAACCGTGTCTAACTCGTTGATGTTGTGTCCGGGTGACACGGATAGCTTTAAGAAAACAACCAAGTAATTCACTAGAGATCAACTGCCAACTCGAGAATTTACTGCTACTAAATTTCAAGAAAAGAAAAGAATTATAAACAAAAAATGTACTCTAAAGTCAGGCTATTATAAACTTTGACACAGTTAAATTGGATTCCACAACTAGGTCACTAGTTAATCTTCTTTGTTTGGTTCAGGCTGAAGATAGTTGCTTTTGATTATTCACCGATTCTTTCAAGTTTCTTCTTGTTTATGGCTTGAGATCAATGGTGTTTTGACATCCTGTCTTCCACTTATAGGTTCTCTCAGAATTTAGGACAAGGAAGCCCGATATGTTCTTTCGCAAACATTACAAACGTAAACTAGAGAGAAAACTTTTGGGAAACAAGCATTTCTTGACATTCATGAATTATGTGGTTGAATCGGGACTGAACTAAAAAAATTTTCAGAATAGCTGTTGCAGTATGTGGAACCCTTGATTCAGGAAGTGAACTCAATCTTGCTGGCTGGTTTGACCATCATTGGTTACCAGCAACCTGGATGCTGGAAGGTGGTAGTAATGCTGATTATTTGTGTTTCTTGCCCTTTGAACTTAGCCGGGCGGCAAGCCTACAACAAAAAACTTCTAATTCCTGCAACTAGGAAGTGATTGAACGTACTGACAAGCAGAAAGAAAGGTTTATGATTTAGGGCCACCTAAATCTAATTTTAGGGTAAATCCACTTCAATGAAGGGAAAACTCTCCCTCTCAAATCTAACATGAAAAACTCGGCCTTTCTTAACATATGTCGAAGCTAAAACATCTACTCTCCTAATCGGATCATCAGATGGTCGACGTTTAATGTGACCAAACCATCTAAGACGACTTTCACAGTACACTGGGGGTAAAAAATGTTCTGGCAAAACCACTGCTACGCTTAGACATTGGTATTCCTTACCCCTTCCCTTGAATTGTTTCTTCGTCGTTCACTTCCTCCATGACACTTTGTTTAGTGAATGACACAACTCGATACGTCAGAGAACTTTAGGACATCTGAAGCATTTCTTGGCAGGTATTAATGGGTACGATATTCTTCTCAGGCTTCTCACTCAGAGTGGCTCTATCGTGCTCTTGAATAGTTTGTTCCACTCCCTGAGGCGTGCTCCTCTTGAGGCGTCGAACCGTGGATGGCTATAAAGGTGCCGACAACAGGTTGGGCGGTGGTGAGAAAATCTGCGAAGGGTCAGCAACAGGTGGGGGCGTCTGTGAGGAATTGATGGGAATGTAAGGGGAGGGAAAAAGAAGCGACATGGTGGCAAAAACAAATATGATGAGGCGGTGGCGAAGGAAAGGTTGCAGGAGAGGGAAAATTGAGGATAAGTTTCTTCACATAATAGAACTATAGCCAAAACACCATTTGATCCTTGGGAGACGGTTATCGGAGCACGTGCTTGCCTTCTGATTCAACCCTAAAAGGGGAACACTGTAAGCCGATGATTGCCTTGAACATAAACATACACAAAATCTCTCCCTAAACACATTCAAACAACTTATACATACTATTAGGCAAATAAGGAGTGACCCGCTCTTTTGGAAGGCACTTTCAAAACCTAGGAACTGAATCGGTTCAACTTCTTCTTGCAAAAGTTCAGTGCCGATCTAGCTCTTTCCTGCCCGCCTATTGGTCTGGTGTATTCATGCATGCATTTTGCTTGTCCACACTAGCGTCCCGCTTTTCTACACCCGCTTCAAAGGATGGTGTTTTCTGTGTTAAAACTTTAGAGTTCAATTGATAGAGTGGAGTAGGATGAACATTAGGAAAACAATTGATATAGTGGCAGTGGTGGAGACGAACATAAAACTTTTGAAGGAAGATGTTTATAATTTTGTGTTGTATTTGAGTTATGGAGTTTATAAGATGTTTCCTTAGGAAATTAAGATGGTGAATTGGAAGAAAATGCAAGAAAGATTATTGGAACCCTAATTTGGCCGACTTAATAAATTACTCATTTCTTTGAAATTTTTAAAGGATGCTATTGGATTTCTGCTAGGGGTGTAAACGAGTCGAGCTTGGCTTGAGTGACACCTAACTCCACTTGGTTTGTTAAATTAAGGGAAAGCTTGAACTTGAGTTTGTGTATGCAACATGAACTCTACTTTCAGAATAATTGTATGCTCAAATTCATCTTGGTGGGTCAATGCAGTAGGCTTCATAATGGAAGCTTGCTTGAGAAGGCATTCACAATGTGATAGCTCCCTTGAGAAGCCATTGCAGGGGAAGCTCGTTGATGAAGTTGTCGACGACTACATCGCGATGGGAGTTTGTTGGAAAGGGCTTCGACGGAGTGATTATACTCTTTGGAGAAGCTCCAATGGTGTGGTAGCTTGCTAGAGTAAGCATTTCAATGGAATCTTGCCAAAGACGACATCAATGGCGGCAACATGATGAACCCATTGCAAATTACATCGATAGCATGATGGGATCTCAATGGAGAAGCATCGACACGAGTAATCGCTCACAAGTGAAATGACTATTGAATGCAACAAGAAATCAATTGGGGTATAAAGTGAAATGTGGAAGAACAAGATTTAATGTAAAACTATGGGAGAAATCTAACCAATTTGCAACCCATTGAGCCAAGTAGCTTGCAAGAAACAAGCAAAGGTTGGCCAAGCTCAAAGTTGAGCTCTTATATTATACAAGCTATAATTTCAGCTCGTAGCTTAAAAATCTTGACTCATGAGCTTATTAATTTGTCAGAATCAAAGTATTAACTGGGCTAACCTGCGAGACCCTTAAAATTTGTGGTTAATGAAAGAAAAGATGGAGAGATGGTAGAGAAAAAAAATTCACACATTTTAAACAAAATAATTTAAACCCCATCGAAGGGAAAGTATTAGCTGGGCTACCTAGCCAAACCTTTCCATGAGGAAGAGGGTGATGAGCAATCCTTTTAATTGGTTCACACTAAACTTTCATTATAACATTTGCAATATGTTTAAAAAACATTCTAGATTTTTTGCCCTTTAAAGATAGAATTTTTTTCCAAATATGAGTTGGCTCCTTATTCGTAGGAAGTGGTTGTTCAAATGTGGGAGAGTGGCCGTCACTCTCAAAATTTTAGAGCAGTGGTTGATCGGGCAACTTTGTTGAAGCATAAATCAACTAAATCAAGTATATATTTAAATGATTTAGTTTTGTTGCATTTATAATTTTATAGGTTTAATTTTTTCAATTATTTAATTTTGGTCAATTGGTTTAACAAATTTGTTTACCAATCCAACTGAGCTTAACCTAATGCACACCCTTAATCTTAATCAACAATGTCAGAAGTAGTAAGAAACTAAATTTAATTAGTTTTCAACATATTTTGACCATGTATCCGGCATAAAATATAATAAATAATTGAATTATTGAATAGTGCTTATTTTCTTACATGCGTAAAAATTTGTTATAAGTTATTATACAACATAAAAGGCAGATCATGCATCTAGGACTGCTCAATAGTGTGCTCTTCGTGCTTGATGCCTTAACAAATAGTTTATAAAGTTTATATCCTACTCATCTTTATCTAGGTTAAGTTAGAAAATTATTGTTTGCATTTTTTTATCCTGCATGGTTGAAAAGTAGACGAAATAAATAAATAAATAAAGAAATAAGTAAAGATGGGTGTTCCTGTATTTTGTATGCATANGTTAGAAAATTATTGTTTGCATTTTTTTATCCTGCATGGTTGAAAAGTAGACGAAATAAATAAATAAATAAATAAATAAGTAAAGATGGGTGTTCCTGTATTTTGTATGCATTTGTGAAGTTGTTGAAGTATGTGCGAGTAGGGGTCTCGTGTTCGACTCGTAAAAAAGTGTGTTCGTGTTCGACTCGTTTGCTTAGCGAGCCAAACACGAGCCGTTCACAAACAAGGAGTCATTTTGACAACCCTAATCACGTAGCCATAAGATGTTAAGGATTATGACAAGATTTAAAACATCATTTGAATCTAATTTAATAACTTTTATTCTATTTTCTTCATTAATACTTTTAATTGATTATAAATCTTTGTAGCCTTGTAGTCAATTAAATTTTGAAAAAATACTATTCATCAAAGATATATATATAATTGATTGATAGTATTTCNTCTTCATTAATACTTTTAATTGATTATAAATCTTTGTAGCCTTGTAGTCAATTAAATTCTTAAAAAATACTACTCATCAAAGATATATATATAATTGATTGATAGTATTTTGAGTAAAAACGAGCCGAACACGAACGAACAAATATTTATTCGAGTTCGTGTTCGGCTCGTTAACTTAGCGAACGAGCCGAACACGAGCTTTTGAACGAGCCAAACTTGAGCTGTTCGCGAACAACGAGCCGTTTTAACAGCCCTATGTGCGAGTTTGGTTGCGTCTATAGTTACATTGTGTAAGCTGAACGAAGATGATTTGCAGTTTTAGCAGAACGAAGGGCTTTATTGGGTACAAAACTGCCNTGTGTAAGCTGAACGAAGATGATTTGCAGTTTTAGCAGAACGAAGGGCTTTATTGGGTACAAAACTGCCATATAGCTCAAGCAACTTTCGGGTCCTTTATAGCTACTACAGGAAGATTCTCTTGCCTACTTGGTTCGTGTCTATAAAATTTGTAATTGTTTTAACAACATTAAGAAAGCCCTATTTAAGAAGAAATTATTTACTTCAGGATTGTAAGGTCCTCATTCTCTTGTGGGATGGCGTTAAAATAACTGTGGCCTATAAATTTTTTTGTCAAACATGGACTTCTCTGTCGCTGAACCTTCTTGGTTTATTCAAGCTTTTGGCCGGGGGAATTTTTTTTCTTCCATGCTACTTACATAATCACTGATTAACATTTTAACTAGTCTTGTAATGAATTAATACCCCATTAAAAAATATTCAATACAAGCTTGGCATCATAGCATAGTTATTGTTTTCCCTTTTCGTATTCCTGTAATCTCAAATATATGCAGTCCTGGATTGTTTTTCTTTTCTTTGAGAAAGTTAAGCAATATGTAATAAAGCATGTGACTTTAATCTGTGATCTTGTTGATATAAGCCACTATCATTTCCTCTGCTTTTTTTTAAAAAATTATTATTATTTATTTTAGGAATGAAATTAGTTAGTTTTATTGTTATGGATGCAGATACTCTTTTGCAGCACAGAGAATGGGAGAATTTCATTTGTTCGACAAATAGAAGCAGATTGGCATATCGATTCAAATCTTGATATAATCTCTCAACTCACTGTTAGTCAAATCTGGCCAGTCATGTTTCCATGCGCTGTTTCTCTGTTATTTTTTCTAAACGTCATTGCCTGCTTTTCTTATCAGAGATTCATTAGGTGTCAACTCTACATCTCATCGGATGATGATCTTGGACAAATAGCGCCCAATGTGATCACTTCCACAAGTTTGGAGCAGTATCTATCACAAATTTATTGAGCATTGTAATGCAGATGCATCAAGGAATCATACATACATACCCGGCATTGCAAACTTCCGGGAGTGCATGAAGCTCCTCTGTCGTTTTCTTCTCATTGATTCCTTTTGTCCAAATGTTGTTTGAGATCGACGTATACATTGTAAATAAGAAGCGAAATCTGCCCTTATTTTCTGTCTTTTGTCCGCTCGTTTCTAACTTTAAGCACAAATGGCACCAACTGTTATCCTTCCGTTAGAGATCAGAAAATCTTGTGTGCTTGCAGTAGTGCTCATGTTTCGTTTATCTTTTGGCATTGACATTACAATCTAGAATCCATACTTGTGTTTTATTTTTTGTACAACTTGTACAAGTGAAATGCGACCTTCTAGAACTTTATTTTCTTTGTTGGACTGTTTTAATTCCATCGAACTGTTTTATGTTCTAAAAATAAATGGTGCAATTTTTGTGAAATTAATGAACTGTTTGGGGCAGCTGCAGCGATCTTATGACTATTATTTTTTATTAAAAAAATTAGACCGTTACCATGTTTGATTTTCAAAGACGTCTATTTCATAATAGTTTTGTGAGAAAACAGAAAATGTTGTTTCTCCAATTGCCCAGCGATACTGTGCAGACTGCAACGCCACTGCTGACATGAAAAGGAGAAAATTTTGTGTACGTGAGGTGCACGCAGCGCTTTTTACGTCAGTAGGTTACAAGGAGAGTATTAGGGAGTTATATCCGTCTTATACTCCCTGTAACCCCTAGGAATACTTACTTAAAAATCAAAACAGCCTAAATAATCTTTTGTATGGGAGAGTAAATCCCAAATTAAGTTATAATATTATTAGATTGAGCCAATGACATGGAATAAAAAAGTTAAAAAATTGGGAAGATTAATTATACTAATTACTATAGTAGTAAACATATAGGTTAAAGAAATATAAAACAAATAAGATTATAAAATAGGAAATTCTTACAATTTTGGTAAGCTTGAGGCTCACATCTGTGGCAGCTCAACAATTTGAATCATGAGTACTATCTTAAAAGTCAAAAGAGCCTAAATACTCTTATGCGTGATGTTAACGATCCAATTTTGAGCTGTTGGGAGTGGCTTAAAATTGGCTTAAAAAAAATTCGGTCCAAAATTTTGGCCGGTAGCCGGCTCTTTTATTCCCATCCGATCTCGATCTTAGCCAAAATACAAATTAATTTTCGAGTGATTAATGATATTCGAGCTAAATCTGTTAAATTCACAACTATACGCTGTTAACGATCCGATATCAAGCCGGGCGAGTTGGCATGAAAAAACTTCGATTCAAAATTTTGACTTGTAGCTTGGCTTGTTTATTTCGAACCGATCTCAATCCGAGCCAAAAATTTGAATTAATCTTCAAGTGATCAACGATCTTCGAGCTAAATTCTGAACCTTACTCTTTTACATGGGTGAATATAATCACAAATTAAATTATAATATTACATATTATAATAAGCCAATGACTTGGGATATAAAAAAAAAAAGTTAAATTGGAATTTATAAGATCCTTAAATTTTATTTCACAACGCAATGTTGGATTTATTCAAAAATGAAAATACAAATGACATTTGATCATCTTATAATACTGGTTGTTTATTGAAATAAGCTCAATAAGTTTGTTTGAGGATGATATCATTGATAGATTTAAGTATGATCACAAAGAAGAATAGATTTTACCATATGTATGTTTGCAAAACCCAATTTTAGTCGATTGATTCTTGATGAAAATAAATATTGCAACTTGTAAATTGAAATTTAATTTCAGCAATGAAAAGTTCGTTAAAAGAAGATGGAAAGCAATTGTGAGATTTCAAGCAAATATAAGGTGGCAATAATCCTTCTCCCTTGAAAAATTTTGTACTCCATATGAAGATTATGATTCGTTTCATCTATTCAAAAAAATGAGAAAATTGCAGCAATTTTCCTGCATAATGGTTAGGCTCATGTTGTTAGGAGAGGGATCAGCATCGGATTGTATTTCCAGGTTTCAGCTTGGCATGTGTTGAGAACAGGGGGAGGGTTTCTCCTTTATGTTTCAATTTTCGCGACTGCAAGACTAGTGTCCATATGATTTGACAATGGAAACAACATGCAGCAATAATTGCCAACGGTAACAACGTTTAACAAGGAAACAAAGTGGGCAGTTCTAAAATTAATTCAGGTGGCTTTATAAGAATAAATTATGGAAGTGATTTTTAATTTCAAACCATAGCTAATTAGCCGTTAGAATTTTTTCTAGAAAGTTGAGCCCAAAAAGCATTATGCTAGGTTCGAACGCGCGATCTCATATTGGGAAAATAAGGGTATGTTTGGGGTAGTTGTAGCTTTTCAGTTTTCCAGCCGCAGCTTCTCTGCTTCCCAGCATCAGCTTATCCGCCCGAGGAAGTTGCTGTGAGAAGCTCCTGCTGGGAAGCTGAAAGACTGTTTGTTTCAGCAGGTTGAAAACAGTTGTGTGGCAGCTATTTTTGGAAAAAAAAACGATCATTCTGCCCCCTGTGTAGTAATGCTCATAGCTATTTTCAACTAAGGTGAAGGTGGAAGGTAGGATTCTGCTAATCTCTCTTTATAAAGCAATGCATCGGTGTATTCCACGGCACTGGCTGCACTCACAATTAACAAGCATGATAGCAACATACAACTATAACAGACGAAAGAATCACATGAATAAAAAATCTAAACCACAAGATTGAAATTAGGGCAAGAATCCATTAATCCAAGCCAAATATCATAAAACATTTAGACCAATAAACTAAACTAGAATGTGGAGTGCGGGGGATGGCCTACTTTAAATAACCATGGTCGGCTACTCAGATTTAAGTAAGCTACTATTAACATAATGTTTCACTGTAAAATCATGAAAAAATTGTGAAATGTCACATTAAAACATAACAACATATGACCATACTTATGATTCAAAAACAAATGTATGAATGCTACTTTCATAATATAAGCCCTTAATTTAAAATTGCTTATAGTAATAGAATCTTGATTTGTCTCATTTTTCTTCGCTTGTGAATATAGTGGTTGACCCATTTATATTTGCATTAGCGCCCTATACATCATGGTCTAGATCAATTCCATTGGACCTCAAAGAACTCGTCCTTAAAGACATTGAACTAGAGTACTCGTCCACTAGCTTCGGCGTAAGCTTCTCCAAGTCATCTCTAATGAACCAAGTATCTTCTAATTGGTGCTTGTCCTTCCACCTCATTAGAAACTTATAATCTCTAGTTTAATTTGATGGCATTTCCTCAGTTTTGAAATGATAAACTTAAAAGAAAGAATGTTGGTTAGGCATCAATAATTGATGAGTTTGTCCTCTTAAAAAAGAAGCATCCTCTAAATTTGGAGGTTTGCTAGTATACATGTAAAATCTTTGCGGTGTTTTAACCACTTAGCTTGCTTATAAATAAAATGTTTTTTAGTAATATACATTTAAGATTTTGATGGTCTTATACAATAAGTAGTTGCTCTAATGTTTTATAGTTCTTATTATAGTTAAGAATTATTTATAATTATAAACCTTTTATAGAAGATTGCTAATCTATGAAAGCTCCTGACATCTGTGAATGATTTGGAGGTTGGTTAGTCTATAATTGTCATAATCATTGAATGATCTATTTTAAAACCTATAATAGATACAAAAAATCCTAAAAAATAACTTCAATATAATAAAACAAGTATGTCTAAACAATAACATAGAAAATTACTACTTTTAGTTCCTCTAAAACTTATCTTATGTAACATAAATACATTATTTCACTAAAGCTATAAATAATGACGTTGTCAAAATGTAACAAAAAAAATAACCAATGAAAATTTCACAAATGTATTTATCATAAATGTGTTCGGGGTATTAGAATATCCAAAAGATATTTTTAGACACTAAAAAAATTATCTTGAGTTTTAAAAGCCATCTTGCATTCATTTGTAGACCTCAATCTCATTTGGTGGCAACCACTATTCAATTTTATTTTGGAAAACAAAAATCTAATAATAAGATCTAATATGTCTTTCAAACAAGGAAAGGGAAACTTTGTATTTTAGTTCGATTTTATTTTTTTGTTCTACTGTCTAAACATATTCTTCATGTATAATCTTTCTTATGTACCAAGATAGTAAGAATTACACAAATAATTAAGCTTTCTTGAATGAAGCCTTTCCTTAATAATTGATCAACTCATCTTTTCAACATGCTTCATTAGGTTCATCCTATAATGTGTTAAATGAAGTATATGTGAACCACGAATGAGGTCTATCACTCGTTGTATGTCCCTTAATAATTGTAAATTTTTATTAAGTTATTAGGCATCATGTCTTTATACTCTGACAATGGATTTGAGATTATAACAATTATGTTGTATTCTTATGAATCTAGTTTTTTTCATTTATAGAATGTAGAAAAAACAAATATAATTGAACTCTCTAAATAAACCCTTAAACACAAAGTGCTTAATCCTAAGATTAAATGATGTGATAGTTTCAAGGTTAAAGTCAAGAATGACCTCCATTGTAATAAGGGATGAAATCACAATATGTCTAACTTTTGTATTCCTATTTTGATTAGATTTGAGCTAAACTATAGAATAAGGATGAAATTAATTATTTTTATGGTTTTCTTATGCTTGAATATATATGTATTTTCTTGATCATAATGTATTACATTATGATCATAAAACCAAAGCCTATCTAGTAAAATATGTGCTATGTCCAAGAGTACGAAACCACACTATAAATGACCCTAATTACTACCTCTCTTAGTGGATACTAAGCATCAAGATATAATGCATAAGAATGTATGATTTAATCAACTTACATAGAATGGGTAAGAATTGTTTTTTTTTTTTTGCTAATGATGTGTAAATATCTCTTTCAATGCGTTACTGCCATAATGAACTAACTTGCACCAATTATCATTACAAATAACATTAATGGTAAATATGTTCATCCTCTTACAATATTCATATTTACATACAACCATACATCTCATAACAATCACTTGATCCTCTAAAGTTCATATCCTCATATAACAATGTGGTATCATCATGACTATCCTTTAACTCATCATTCATTTCTTCCTTTTTGTCTCATTCATATTTACATACAACCATACATCTCATAACAATCACTTGATCCTCTAAAGTTTATATCCTCATATAACAATGTGGTATCATCATGACTATCCTTTAACTCATCATTCATTTCTTCCTTTTTGTCTCATCTAAGAATATGATCTTGGCCTTATATTGATTTTGCACGAGAATGCCCCTGTTTAAAACCTTATAGAAATTATATCCCATATTCTTAGAAGTGGGCTCAATGGTGGTCTTATGAGTTTGGGCACTTGGTGATAATGGTTAAGTTCAATAGTATATCTCTAAATGATATGTAGAAATATGATAAGTGGAGGTTTGGCCATTAGATTTAAAAATATATGCAGTTTATAATTTTTCAAGAGTAAAGTATAGTGAAAGACATCCCTTAGTGTCTAGGGATCTTGAACTTCTACTTCATACTTAATATCTCCGTTAATACCAATAACAAATTTGTCAGATAATTTTAAATCTTGATAAGTCTAACTGGTCATAGGTGCAAGATCCTCAATCAGGTAGCTATAAAAGATCTCATTCATCTATGTGAACTAGTCTAAAAATATGTTTGGTTCATGATCCACCTAAAAATTACCTGTTTTTAGTGTATATTTCATGATCATTTTATGCATATTTTTTATGATATTGTACTTTAAAGGAAGGTATTTTGCATGTTTTTGATTTCAGGTACATGGAATAGACATTTAGAGAAAATGAGGACAAAATTGAGCAAAAATGGAAGATTTTTTATGGTGCCGTAGCACCAACCTTGGCTCCATAGCGCCAGGTATCAAGCAAATTGGGCTCTATAGTGCCCCAAACTGGTGCTATAGCTCCAATAACCAAATTTCTAGAATATCCATTGAATTTGACCAAATTTTGAAGGGTGCTTGAAGTGACCCTTACTGATTTTTAGTTATTTATTAATAGAGCCAAATTTTGGACAAAGAAGGAGCCTTTTTGGAGGTTTGATGGAGAAGAATTCTTGAAGGTTTTAGTGTGTGTGCGCGTGTGAGTGAGATTCTTTGTTTTATGTAAGAGTGTGGAGATTGCAAGGAAACTTCAGAATTTACATGAGTAGAAGACATAAAGATAAGTATCTTATATTTGTGTTTAAGTTTTTATTGCAAGACTTGGTTATAAATACAAATCATGTGTTTTTGTTTTATCTCCATGAATTATGAGTAGTTCCCTTTCTTTCTCCTTGCATTCGAGAATTAATCTTGTGGGATGAGAATGATTCAAAGATTTTTTTTTTATTTTAAAACATTGTGATAGTATTTTTACCTTTTCTTCATTGACTTTGCAAACTGGCCATTTGTATTGTTAAAATCCACTGAGAAACATAATGACTCGGGAGGGCAATGATTTTACCAACTTGTGAGTACCATATTTCAAGTTAGGTTGAGCCGTTGCGATCACCTGAGGGGGAGTACAAATTGATAAGGAGATAAGTTTTGATGGGCGTAGAATTGATGTTTCTAGGGTGACAAACTAGATTCTTTTATCAATTCAGTCTAGATTTTGGATCATAAGGGTCCCTAATAGGTTCTATAGAGAGGGCACAGTGGCTAGAAACTAGTTTGGAACAATAATAAAAATACTTTGATGTATTAAAAGAAGCCTAAACAAAGATTAAAAGTTTTGAAGAACCTCCCAAACCTTCTTGACAGAACATTTGTTGGCATTAGTAAAAATAATCAGATCATCAACAAAACAAAGATGAGATATGCTAATCATACCCTTGTGAGCATAGTCCAAACTAGGATACTTAGTAAACAAATCATTAAGACATCTCAAAAAATAATAAAAGGCAATAATAAATAGATAATGTGAAAGAGGATCCCCTTGCTTAATGCCTTTAATAGCTTTAAAGAAACCACATATATGAGCATTAATAAGTAAAGAATAGTAATTGTTGCTAAGAATTCTTTGAATAAGAGAATAAAAATCTGAATTGAAACCAATTACATGTTGAATATCCAAAATGAATTCCCATCTAATAGAATCAAATGCTTTTTAATATCTAAATTGAAAAGCACATTACCACCTCTACCCTTTTTATCGAAATCCATAAGTAACAGTTGAACAGTGAGAGTGTTATCACTAATGTTCCCATCTTTAACGAAGGTAGATTGATTTGGGAAAATAATGTCCTGCAAGAGAGGATGAAGCCTTTTAACCATAATCTTAGAAATAATCTTTGATACCATGGTATTTATGTTGATAGGTCAAAAAGCATCCCAAGAAGAAGCCTTACTAGCTTTAGGAATCAAAACAATAGTAGAAGACTTAAAGTACTTAGGTAAGTAAATCCCCTGAAAAAATCTCGAATGGTCTTTACAACATCAAGATGAATAATATCCCAACACTTCTTATAAAATTCTATTGTGAAGCCATCAATATCAGCTACCTTTATATCATCCATACTATCAAGGATGTCTTTAATCTCCATAGCACTAGGAATACATGTTAGATTTATACCAATATGTAAGGAGGAAGAATTATACGTAGTAGGATTAATTTCGGGCAAAGAACAACCATCACTTCTAAAAATATTAGAAGAATAATTAATGCCATCATCAACAATGGGCTAAGGATTAGATAGGATACTATCGTTATTGCAACAAATCTTAGTAATCAAATTAAATCTTCTATGATTTTTAATATAAGCATGGAAATAGGCTGAGTTTCTAGCATCATCAAGGAAGTGAGTATTAGCAGCTTTCTGAGAAAGGAAACATTCCTCCATACTAATGGCTTCATTAAGTCCTTGTTGACAAAGAAGCAAAACAACCCACTCAACAATATGGTTGGAGTAATCCAACTCAAGAGATTTAACTCTCCACACTAAATTAGCAATAACCTTATTAACCTTGCCAAAAACATCCCAATTCCAATGCCTGAGATTTTTGGCTACTTTCTTTTGTAAGAACCACAGCTTATACCCTGAATTGCCCAAAATAGAGGTGTTCCAATTGTCGTTACGAAATTGCATGTAATTATCATGAAGAAGCCACATATTAAAGAAACAAAATTAATAAGGAGCCTTATTTGAAATATCTTTAGTTTTAAGAAGAATGGGGGCATGATCAGAAGCGGTTATAACCAAATGAATAACCTCATAATGAACAATCAAGTTAGCTCAACTAGCATTAGAAAAAATCTGTCAAGTCTTTCAAAAACATATCCTCTATGCCAAGTAAAAGGATTCCCATGAAAACCCATATAAAAAGACCAGCATCCATCATAACATTATTAAAAAGAGAAAGAAGATTAAGGTTAGGAGCAACACCACCTTTCTTTTCCAAGGTTGAAGTGATCATATTGAAATCACCTCCCCTAATCCAAGGCTCATTGCTAGGATTAATAGAAGAAAATAAATTCTATAGCTCCTTTCTGGCTTGCTTAGAACAACCAACATAAATAACAGTGAAATGAAAGGAATCATCATTGAAATGGATTCAAACATGCAGTATCAGATTATGATTGAATATCAATCATTAAAAAGTCGTTCCAAAACAGCCAAATCTTGTTGTTAAGATTGGCTAGAGTATTGAAGGATCCAACCTTTCTCCTAAACTTATCATTAATTTTAACAGCAACCATAGGCTTCAAAATGCTAAAAAAAGTTAATTTATAAGTACGAATCAAGCGCTTCAATCTCATAGAAGCAATTGGCTTAGCTATGCCTCTAATATTCCAAGTAAGAGTATTAAATAGCATCATTAAGAGACTGCCCTCTAGTGATCCTAGAAAAAGAAGAAAGGTCTATAGGATAAACTTCTTTACCCATGCACAAATTATTTAGAGTTTATGGATTAAAATAACTATAGGTAAAGCAAACTCAACTTGAAAAATCACACCTGAAGAGTTCATTTTATAACTAGAGTTATTATGAGGAGGTGTAATAGGAGGAATACAGATTTCAGCAATATCATTGGTCAAAAACTGCATATCTGAATTATCAATATTATTGGGCAGAAAGGTATCTTTATGCTCTTGACCCTCGAATCCAGCTGCAGCAGAACACTTATCTTTCTTTAACTTAGGATGAACTATAAAACAAGAGGATTGAGTACGACTAAACATTCTGCATTTAGTACAATAACATGGAACAAATTCAATTTCTTTTGTTTTCCAATAACCAGTAATATCATCTCTAATCCAGATTGAATCAAGAAAATGGGATGTAATATCTCTCTCAACAAGAATTCTTGCTAATGAAGGCCTTTTGCAATTGAGGGTGGAACTATCCATTTTCAAGGGATGGCCAAAAAAGGTCCTAAAGAAAACAAAACTTTAGGATTAAATAAATGCAGCTTAAGCCCACGAAAACAAATTCATATAAAAACAATAGGTGATTCCTCCAAAGGATTGAAATCTGGAGTCCATTTAAGGAATTTCATATATCATTTATCAATTGAGAGAAACTTCCTAGGGAATGAAGAAGTATAATCCTCTTCCTGTTGTAATTTAATCATAAGATTTCTTCCATCTATTAAACCCAAGCTCTAATTACCAACAAGTTTTAATACAAATTTTTTTTTCTAATCACTTCTAAACGAGGATGAGCAAAGGAAAATTTACCAACCTACATAAATTTCAACAGCTCAATAAAAAGGTTAGTATCATGTTCTAGAAACAGTATCCTTGTAGGAAGGTGCTGATATTCGAATAGGAGAAGCCATCAAAGAAACCGGATAGAGAAAATCCGAAGTCCCATGACATGCCTAAAACATATTACTTTTATTTGCACATTTAATGTTTATTTTTAATGATATTGCTCTTAATAAAAGATATTTTTGATGTTTTTGGTTGCAGGTACAAAAATGGAGAAAGTAGAACAAATAAAATGAAAATAGAGCAATTCAGGGTCAAAGGAAGCAAAATGGCCAAATTTGACCTGGTACTGGCGCCCGAGCGTCCGAATTTGGCGCCTAGGCACCATAAGCAGTTTTCAATGTTGGTTCAATGAATGTGGATGAATTTTGAAGGGATTCTAGAAGTGAATCTTGGTGATGTTGAGATCTCTATATAAAGAAACTTATGGAGAGTCCAAGGAGAGCCTTTGAAGTGAGAGAGAGAAAGGCTTCGATGTTCTTGGAGGCTTGAAGGACTTTCTTGGTGGCTTGCTTAGATTTGGAGGATAAGTGTATAATTGAGATATATCTTCTTCACTATAGTTTTAAGTGATATTGGAGTAGAATTTTAAAGAGAGTGAGTGATTCAAAGGAACATAGGATGATTTTTTAGAAAGGAGTTTGAGATAAGTTGTATATTTTACTTTTTTTACTTAATATTGTTTTGTAAACTTATGTTCATCTATAAATCCATGTATTTTTGTTTCTTCCCCATTTGATATGAGTAGTTTCCTTTGTCTTTCTCCCTGCGATGAAGAATAATTACGTGTAAAAATAAAGATTAGTAGAAGTGTTTTTAATTTCATAAATTGTGATGATTTAAACTCCATGCTTAATTTACTTATTGATCTGGCCAATTGATTAGTTAAAATCTGTTATGAAACATAATAACCCGAAAGGGATATGATTTCCTCAACATAGTAAGAATCACATTTAGTCTCATAGATAAGAATGTAGTTCATGGGTTTAAGTGCAAATAAATAGGGAAATAAGTTTTGATGGGCATAAATTGGAGATATTAGAGTGACAGACTAAAATACCTAATTTGGTCCAGAAGTTTGGAGCCTAAACTGAGATGTTAGCCTTCAGGTGAAGGGTACGTGAGAACTATAGAGTGACAACAAGTATCTTCCAAGCATAACCAAGATTTAGAGACTTAACTCTAGATTAGCTAATTTTCTTTATGCACTCAAGAGAGGCTAAAGAATATGTATGCTTCTATTTGGCACACTACATTAACAATATTTAAAATTACTAGATTTCTACACTGATTATAAACTCATTGCAAGAGGAATGATGTTTCATATAATTTAAACTAATCTATACATTGTTAGTTTATAATTTCTTAGTGGTAACTTTAAATTTTATTTAGCCCATTAGATTGTCTTGTATTTAGCATTTTACTTAGCATTTGTATTCTGTATTTGCTTAGCATACTTAGCATTCCTTTTAAAATTATGTAGAATTAGTTAATTCACAAAAACTTATTACCATTTCCTAAATAAGTTAACTCTAGTTTAGAGAAGATTTTACTAAAGTCAACCGTATAAGAGTTTTGTCCATCCCTATGGGATCGATTCTTACGACTACATTAGAGCCCTATACTAATTAAAACGATATGTATTCGTGCGTGATACCCCTAGTGTGTAAGTCATTTTATCAACTTTATATAATATTTAATTTTACACACTAGCCGCTTAATATAAATTGGGTCAAGCTTTTTGTCCTCTTTTTGGACTTAAATAATTGTGTAATTGCGGGTCAGGTCAACCCACAGAAAAAACTTAAAAGAAAAGCAATAAATGCCCATCAACTTAATATGAGAATCTAACATTTATTAGGGCTTAGAAGAGAATAAGAAGTAATTGGTCCCTAATTGTCAACTATTTTATGAAGAACATAGTGGAGGAACTTAACATTGCATAAATTAATTCAGAGAGTAGTTTTTAACATTACTAACACACAAATAATATTCTATTTTAAAATCTAGGACCTTTAAGAAATTTTCAAAAGTCGAATGTGTTTGAACTAAATTTATAGTTAGTAGATTACAAATTAATTTATTTTAAGAATATCGGTCGCCATACGACTGGGTGCGGTTTAATTTAGGGTAATATATTGTTTAGAAATTAGGTATTTGAATTTGAAGAAAATGGGGTCAAACTGATCCCAATGATTCCAATAATTTTGATAATCGAGCTAACCACGAGTAATGTACCACCCTGAAATGTAATACACTACTCGATAATAAGCTGAATTAATCAAACTATAGAAATAAATGACTTCCATTTGATCTGCAAGTTTGCATGATGACCGATAGATTCCCATATCAGATATGGGAGTCAAATAGGGTTTATTTTAAGTCCGGGTTCTTTTAAGTTCCCTATAAGGGTAAGCCCCTATAGTTAATTACATCTTAAGCGAACAGATGACTTAAGAAAACTCTCGATAAAAATTAGGAATCTTTTATTTTCATGAATTCAAAAGGAAGGATTTTCAATGAACATGATTGTGAAATTTCAATAGGGATTGGTTCAAATATGAAAGATTTTATTTTAAGGATCAAAAAAAGAAAAGAAGGGGAGATTAAAGACCCAGAATAGGTTCTTGGTAATCCCCTAAACTATCCTAATGTTTGGCTCAATTTAAGATGATATTAATTTAAGTTACTTATTTCCAGTTTTATTAATTAGGGCTTAGATTTATGTAATGATGGTCTACACAAAAAGCCTAGAAAGATATGAGGTTCTTACATCGCGTGACTACTTCAGAATCCTAAAATAAGTTAGGAAAAACTACATATCGAGATTATGCAGGAGCCTAACAAAAAGAGAGGTTTTATGTCATAAGAGACAACCTCGAAATCCTAAGAATTATTATTTAAACTAAAGAAAGGTCTTGAACGAGCTGCCCACGAGGTCTGCTCTAAGTTCCTTGTTGAAATGTCTTCAAGTCTTCAGGTCCTCCAATCTTATTATTAAAAGTTCTATTTGTTTCGATAATTTTATAGTGAATTAATTAAAGGGTAGTGGAGGTATTATTCAAGCCTAAGCTAAGGCTAAGTTCACTTAAGTTAAGTAATTCCCTAGTATTATGATTTCTAGGTTCTTCCTAATCTAAGCAACTTTTATTCATTCATTATTTTTCCTTAACACATGTATTCTATGTTTGATAAAAACAGTAAAAGAACATGCGTTGAGATACATAAAACAATAAATAGAGCAAATAAAGAAACAATGTTTTATCAAATTTTTATTAAATTTTAATTATTTAATTGGTGGTAACCCAGTCAAGATGTTTATGGCTCTGTCGTCCCGGGTTGCCGGGTGCTCTAGTTTACTTAGTCCGAAAGGTGGTTGCCCACCAGGACCAGAAGATTCTTGTCAACATCCACAGAATGCATCGTCTAAGAAATCTTCGTAAACTAGAACAAAAAGGGGTTTAAGTTGCGTTATGTGATCTTTGTGATTAAGATTTGATTAACTATTAAATTACTTTATTGATTTTAGGGTTGAAATATTTTAGGTTGTTTACATCTTATTGTCGGGTTTTAAGTGTTTTATTTTAGTTATTTGTGTTCACTTGTTATTACTTATGTTAAGTTGGCAACTTTGAAGCTGACTTAACCTCAAAGTCATGCTTTAAAGCCCTGTTGTATTTGTTCTAGTTTAAGTTTAAGTTTTAATGTATTTTATGTAAATTTTACCCCTCACAATGTGTTTTATTTTATTTCTTAATTGATGTTCAAGTTGAGGGGATTAGGTTTAACTTAGGCTTAAGGTTTTACCTAAAAGCTTCTCATGTGTTCAACCTATGGGTTAGGTTCTAACGTAAGGTTTAGGGTAGTTTAGCTTAAGAATAAGCTATGATTTAGGTTTGTTTTACTTAAGATTTGGGTTGATTTAGAGTTAACTAACTTAGGGTTTAGCTCAACTAATCCCATTGGTTTATGGTTAACTAACCTAAGGTTTAGGTTAATTAATCCTATTGGTTTAAGGTTAACAAATCTAGGGTTTAAGTTAACTAATCTTATTCATTTAGGGTTAAATAACCTAAGGTTTAGGTTAACTGATCCTATTGGATTAGGGTTAACTAACTTAAAGTTTGGGTTAACTAATGTTAATTGTTTAGGGTCAACTAACCTAAGGTTTAGTTAATTAATCCTATTGGTTTAAGGTTAACTAACTTAAGGTTTAGGTTAACTAATCCTATTGAACTAGGGTTAATTAACTTAAAGTTTGGGTTAACTAATCCTAATTGTTTAGAGTTAACTAACCTAATGTTTAGACTAACTAATCTGATTGGTTTAGGGTTAACTAGCCTAATGTTTAAGCTAACTAATCCTATTAGTTTACTAATCCTATTGGTTTAGGGTTAACTAACCTAGGGTTTAGGTTAACTAATCCTATTAGTTTAGGGTTAACTAACCTAATGTTTAGGCTAATTAATCTTATTGGTTTAGGGTTAACTAACCTAGGGTTTAGGTTAACTAATCCTATGATTTAAGGTTAACTAACCTAAGGTTTAGGTTAACTAATCCTATTAGTTTAGGGTTATTTATCTTAAGGTTTATGTTAACTAATCCTATTAGTTTAGGGTTAATTGACTTTTGTCCGTTACTCTAATTATGATTCTTGTTTACTCCACGACAACGGAGCCAAAAACTTGACAGTGACTTTATATATGCTTAAAAATATAAGTATTTAATACTACTGCTAAAAGATTTAATTCCTCAGCAACTGTACCAAAACCTAGTAACAGTTATAGATTCGATAAAGATGGATGTAATTAATACTGCTGCTAAAAGATTTAATTCCTCAGCAACTGTACCAAAACTTAATTACAGTTATGGATTCGATAAAGATGGATGTATATAATTCAGCAACTGCACCAAAAACTTAATAGCAGTTATAGAGTCGATAAAGATGTATGTATAAAAATATTCAATAATTGTAAAGTCACACTTATCAACGCAAGTATACGTATCACTCAAGTAATATAGGGCTCTAATAGAGTGTAAAGTCACACTTATCAACGCAAGTATACGTATCGCTCAAGTAATATAGGGCTCTAATGAAGCCCTAGATATCGATCCCACATGGAGTAATATTAGAACTACGAATTAAGATTTTAGAAAAGTAATACTTTAATCGCAATAATGAAATTCAATTTTCTTATTTGTCATTAATAGAAAATTGAAATAAATATGTAATTTTATTAATTATTAAATAACTAATTATAATAATGAAGGCTANTATTGGCCATGTGGGGGCTCACGGTTTTGGGCTTTAGCTTAGGTTAAAGTGGTTAACCAAGGGTTGGGTCATCGTTAAAGCTTATAATGAGCAGTAAAAATGACACCATAGAGTATTGACATGTGGAATAGCAAGTACTTTGATTTAACCCTCTCTTTATCCCTTTTAAAAAATTAAAAAAAAATTTACCCATGAGATAAATATCAAGCTTAACCATGGGTTGGTGGCTGGTTTTAGACTCAACTCTAGAGTCTAGGATGAGTTAAGGTAAGGCTCATTTGACCATACCAAGCTCAATTGGTTTGGATTTGACCATAAGTCCAAAAAGGTGCATATGACCAAATCTTGTGTTTGAACTAGGTTAGACATGTTAATTGGCCAAATTAAATATGGAATTTGGTGTAATAGACCATGAGGAACAACTTTCATGCAGGGTGAAAGTCATTTTGAGGTCAATTGGATAATCAATTTAGTGGATTTTTTATTTTTGACCCATTTTAAACATGTTGGGCTAAGTTTGGGTCAAACTTGGGCTAGCAATGGGTTAAGTTCAAATTGATTGTTGTTTTTGGTGTAAAACATCATGATGAACAACTTTCATGAAGGATGAAAGTCATTTTGAAATAAATTTGGTAGTATATTTAGTGGATTTTGATGAAATTTGAATTTAGACCCAAATTAGGCATATGGGGCTAATTTGGGTCAAACTTGAGCTAGCTTTGGACTATGCTCAAAATGATTGTTGTGTTTGGTCCCAAATGACCTCACAAAGGATTTTCAACAAAAATTGGATGCCATTTTGAGGTTTAGGGCATTCAATTGTTTGGAATTGGGGTGTTAGCCAATATTGGGGCTAATTTGGGGTTTTGGATTTAAACCAAGTTAATGATCAAAAGGTTTTACCAATGCAAATTTATGGTCAAATTTGATGTAAAATATTGCTATGAAGCAAATACAACATTTTTTTGGGCCAATTGTCATGGTTATAAGTCCAATTGATGTGATTTGGTCATTTAGCCAGGGTATTGTAAGGGTATGATGAGGGAATTGTATACCGGTATGATNCCTTGTCAAGAAATTATAGTGAATGGATAAAGTAAATCGGTTCAATTTGTATTGTGCCAAATAAGAGCATACCTATTCTTTACCCTTTGGTCCAGGCATGAAGAACATTGACTAATCCTACGCTTGTTTACTGAATCTGCAGCTAGGCAGGAAGGATACGGGCTCTCACTTCGGAGCTCCAATGTTCCCCTCGCCTGAGGGCTAACATCTACACTTCAACACCCAACGATAGGACCGAACTGGAGATTTTAGTCTGTCACTCTAAAATCTCCAATTCTAAGCCCGATAATATTATTTCCCTATTTATTTGCACCCAC
>JXCR01145210.1:142440-164115 GCA_002079205.1 Phalaenopsis hybrid cultivar | reverse complement strand
ATATATATATATATATATATATATATATATATATATATATATATATATATATATATATATATATATATATATATATATATATATATATATATATATATTTATATTATATTATATTATTAACATATAATAATAATAGATTAGAGAGAGAGAGAGAGGGAAGGATAAGAGCCGCATGCGTGAACTTTAAAGGTATGAAAGGATAGTTTATATTCATATATATATTTATATACATATATTTTTTTATTTTATGTTATTAACTTGTAACAATAATATAATATTAATTTTATAATTATATTTCCAGCACTTTTCATCTGGACACAGCTTTAAGGTGAAGTGAATATCATTCATAAGTGAAATTGATGTTACAGGCATGCTAGCGGGTCCGTTTCTTCATCTGGGGTCTTTCGGATGACCTTCTGATGATCGGGTAAAAAATGCGTCAAATTAATTTTCATCAAATTTTTTGTTCGCGATCGATTATTTTGGAAATTGCTCATTGGCCAATTAAATTGATTTGGATTCATTTGAAATTGGATCTAGACATGTTGAATTTAAAATTGAGGTATTTGATTGGTCAAAGAGCTCAATTTGGCGATTTTTGTCAAAGTTAGTGAATTTGGTCACCCAGTGGATGATCAAGAATTGATTTTAGGGGTGTTTGAGATGATTTTGGAGGATTTGAGAATTTTTGGTCCATGAGTGACATTTTGGTAATTTTGGTCGACTTTGATCAAAGTGGTCAAAATGTTGATTTAAAGACTCGAGGTGGTTCAGAAAGAAATTTGGAGTTAAGCTACAGTGTTTGTGGTCATTTTCGATCAATGTGGAAGGTTTTATGATCCCTGAAGCATTTTTTAAGTATTCGTTATTTTGGTGTCGAAGTGTCAAAACGTTATCCGGAAGCATGGTAATATTACTGTCAAAATTCTCAGGAAGACATAAGGAATGATTTGGTGTGATTTTTAAGACTTATCAGTGACTTTGGGAGATTTGGAAAATTTCATATCTTGGGGGTCCAAGGGCATTTTGGTAATTTTTGGGAAAATTGGGTATTTTTGTAATTTTTGGTTTTCAAAAGGACTAAATGATAATATCAAATGGTTTGAAGTGGATTTTGTGATTCAATGGTAGTTTTGAGGAATTTTTGAAGAATTATAATATTAAAGTGGGGTATTTTAGGGGAAACTAGGTTCAAATAATTATGGTCAGCACCATGAGCGTAATGATTGTAACATTATGATATGAAAATGCAATGTTTATGATGGTCATGGTGGTTCTGAATGATGATGCAATGTATTGAAGTTCAAAATGTGTACATCAGTGTAAACCTTTCTTATGGTCTAAAGGTCCTATAGGAATTCTCATCAGGGTTCCCTTATGTAATCTCTAATCTTTGTATTAAAGATTGTTAATCACATATAAAACCAACATAGATAACAAAGATTTGGTTGAAATGTCTGAGGAGAAGGTGGGTACCATTTCTAAGATGCTAAGATAGTCATTAGGAAAGTCCTAAAGCTAGATCCTAGTCACCAAAGGAAAGACCCAAAACCCTCACCCAAAAGTGAGGTCAACAGAGAAATAACACATTCCTTGTAAGATCAATAAATCGGACAAAAAAATTTAAATACTATTTGTTTGACACATATACTTGCATGATTGATGTGTGCAACATTCCTTTATGGATCAAATTTTTTGTGTCCTTATAGGGGAACGATATTAATTTCTCAATTTAGGTTAATATAGATTGAAAACTTAAGTTTAAGTTTATTATTGTATTGTTACATGTTTTATTACTTACTTAAATTCATGAATCACTTGCTATTCCGTTATTATTGAGCCAAAGTTGTAAAATTCTGCTATTATTTTTGTAAAAAATTAATCTGTGGAGTAGCACGAAACACCACTTTGTTAACACTGCAGTATTATTTTGATAGCACTACAATGCTATAAGCCACGTGACATAGCACCTTCTCTTGCCTTTTGTTGCTCAACTTTATACTTATACTTATCAGTATACCTTTTACCTATATTATTTTTGTATTATTTGTGCACTATTTTGATCATTAATTTATAATTAATTAGTCCTAAGTTGTATGTGTAGGACAACAAATGTTAAACTAGTACCATTTGAACATGAAATAAAAGTAGTCGTTGAAAAATTAGAAAATAATCAAATACCAAAAATACTTTAATAACAATAACAAACCCTCAAAGGGAGAAGGATTAGCCTAGACCACTTAGGAAGTTACTTACTTAATGGTAGATGAAATACACCAAAGCAAATTGACCTACCATTCAAACCAATATATTGAACACTAACATGAAATAATTAAAATGGTACAAAATAGTAAGTTTAGAGGTTTATTACTAGAAGACCCTAAGTTACACGTAGACTTCTTTTAGTATTATGTGCAACCTTTAGATATAATAAAATCTTAGAAGATGTTGTTAGGATTGGGTTGTTTCCTTTTTCCCTTACAGGTAAAGCTATGATGTGACTAGCAAATTTACATCTTTGGTCTATCAAAAATCATAATAAACTTATTTAGAGATTATTAGGTAAATTCTTCCTTCCAACCATAACTGTCACACTTAAGAATGATATTACTTCCTTTAGACAAATGAATATTGATTCTAACTATGATGGTTGAGAGATATTAAGTTTTTTTTTTAGAAAATGGCCACACCATGACCTCCTGATTAGTTGATTATACATACATTTTATAATGAGTTGGTGGGATCACTAATGTCTATTATAGATGTGCAATAGGGGTTCTTTATTATTTAAATTACTGGAAGAGGTCTATTCACTTATTTAGAAAATGATCACTAATAATTTTTAATAATCTTTTGAGAGAGTCAACTTGAGAAACATGGATAGTATACATGAGGAAAATGTAATATCCATCCTAACTTCAGAAGTGGTGATTATATCTAAGAAATTATACAACTTTTGCTAAAATTCAATACCAAGGTCACTAAAAACTAATGAGAGTGTTTATTAACATATATGAGATCCTAGTATTACATCCATTGAGTCAACGAATATAATATAGAATAGACCTAAGAATCATTGTTCCAATACTTATAACCCCAGTTGAAAGAATCACCCAATATTTATTTAAAATATTAACCACTTAAAAAAATATTAAGTGTGATAGTAATCAACAAAACTCCTTAGAAAACTTGAATAATCAAGGAAATAATTTTATAAACTCAATATCCACTTTTCCACTTTTATTTACTTCTATTTCATAATTTAAAGCAAAAGTACTTTTGAAAGAATTAGTGTTATAAATGAGAAAACAATTACAAATCCAAGTCACAACAGTTAGAAACACAGAGAATCAATTAGAAAAATTAGAAATTTCTTTGAATAATAAGCCCAAAGGGGCTTATCAAGTAACACTAAAGTTAATCTAAAAGATAAAAGGAAGGAGCAATATAAAGTTATTAAGCATAGGAGTGAAAATGGAGTTAGAGGAGGTGAATAGGCCAGATATTAGTTTAAGAGAACCTAGATATGAGAGAGTTAGTGAAAAATCTACATTAGATTTAGGAAAATAAGCCCCATCTTATAAGAAGGAAATTCAGAGACCATCAATACCTTTCCTTCAGAGACATGTGAACATCAATTGGACCAATAGTTCTCTAGGTCCATAAAAATGTTTAAAAAGCATAATTAACATTCCATTTATTTAAGCATTAGAATGCTTCCATAGTTCTATAAAATTCATGGAGAATATCCTTAATAAAAAATACAAACTAGGTGATTATGAGATTATGGCCTTAATTGAGAAATGATAGAAAAGCTATTATAACAATTTAAGGATTTGGGTAGCTTCACTATGCCTTTCATTATAAGAGATAAATTCATTAGGAAAGGGTTGTGTGACCTAGGCAGTAGCATAAATCTTATTCCTTTGTCCATATTCATGAGATACGACTAGGAGAGGTTCAACCTATAAATGTAACCCTTCAGTTAGCTAATTGCTCATTAATTAATCTCAGGGGTTTTATAGAGTAATCATAGATATGGTGAAGTAATTTATCTTCCATGTAAACTTCATTATTCTAGACATGAAAAAAGATAAAGAGAATCTTATCCTATTATTTTAATAATTGATGATCAGAAAGAAAAACTTACAATGAGAGTTAATGATCAAGAATTGAACTTTAATGTATTAAAATCAATGAAGTTTTCTTTAGATCCTAGGGATGATAAGTTACTTAAAGTAGACTGGTGGATGGGGACATAAGAACTATTTTTAATAAATTCTTAGAAATTAGCCCAATTAAGTAAAGCCTAATTTTGGAAATTTTAAGGAAGAATTTGCTCTATTCACCGATGCTAGTGGTAGAGTGATTTGGAATATATTTGAGCGTTATACACTTTACTAATTCTAAAACTTTATCACCTTCCATAATTAGGCCCTTGATCTTGAACGTAAGATTCTTCCTAAACACCAAAAATATGCATTTTTTGAAGGGTCTTCAACTTTCCTCATAGTTATGTATTTTAAATTAAGTGATATACAAGTGTCAAATATAATAAGAGCTTTTAAAAATTAAAAAAAAGTCTTTGGTTAGAGCATAAGAGACATCAAAGAAATAAGTCCTTCATTATATTGTATAAAATGTTAATGAAAGATGATCATCAATCAGAGGTAGACAAACAATGAATGCTCAACCATATAATGGAAAAAAGTAGAGAATAAGGAAATCCTTAAATGGCTAGATAAATGAATCATTTGTCCTATTTTAGATAGTGCATGAGTGAGCCTAATATACTGTCCCAAAGAAAGGTTTATTGGTTGTAGTTGAAATTAATAGGAATTAATTCATACCTACAAGAAATATCACTGGTTGGAAAACTTGCATAGATTATAATAATTTAAAAAAGACTACTAGGAAGGTTCACTTTCCCTTACCTATCCTTAAATAGATGCTATATAGGATGGTATGAAACCCTTATTTTTTATTCCTAAATCAATGTTCAAGATATCACCAAATTTTTATAGCACCAAAAAATTGGGATAAACTACTTTCATTAGTCCCTACAGAACAATCTCCTTTGGAGAAGGCCTTTTGGTTTATGTAATGCCCTCGTAACCTTCTAAAAGGTGCATGATGTTCATTTTTTTTAACCTTATTGAGCAGGGCATTGAGATTTTTATAAATGAATTCATTGTGTTTAGAAAATCATATGACGAGTTTATTAAACATCTTGCAGATGTTCTACCAAAATGTTGGGAGACAAATGTCAAGCTAAATTAAGAGAAATATCAGTTATTGTTCACTGAAGGTATTCTTATAAGAAATAAAACATCTTTGAAAAGTTTTGAGATAGATCAAGTAAGAAAAGAGAGAAATGGGTGGAGCAGAGATGGGTATGGTTTATGCTCTAAAGCTCCTAATTGTGGCTGATCCACCACATAAAACTAAACATCCTCAAAGTTCCCAATTTAGAATGGTCAAACATCACTAAGGGTGGAAGAATTTTCTCCTCTACACATGTATGAAATACATTGGCGTAGGGTGTAAGGAACCATCCCATAGATGCAAATCTAGAAGCAACTCATCAGAGCCCAAAAAGGGGTTAAATATCGATCACATAAAATTTGACATCCCTTTTCAATCGTTGAACTGAAGCAGAAGAGCTATGAAGTAAGTGTGGCTTAACTTTTCTCATTGAAGCAAGTTAAAATCAGTCTATCATAACTTAACTACCTTTAGTCAAGAGATAAAAACTCATGGATGTAGAAACCAATGATATTTATTGATGCAATATGGTCTACCATTATACAATTTATAGAATGTTGTATACTAAGGTCATCAACTAGAATAGGAGATTATGCTCATTAATTCCTGACAAGTGGTCATCATTAGTGAAGGAAATATACAGAAAACCCTTTTAGGGGCCCAATTTTGTAAACTTCTTGATGAAAAAGACTAAAAAAACATTAGGCTTTAAATAAGCCATAACCAAAGTTCCTCAGAGCTCGGAAGACAATATCAGTGTGTCATACACACTTAATAATGTTGAAAGCTTTCTAGGATGAGCTATGACATTATAGTCCACTTTTCCAAGATAGCTATCATGGCTCACATACTGAGCTTGACATGTAGGGGTATTCTCGATATCTCAAGTGACTATATCTTTCCCCTTATCCTTACTAACAGACTTCTATACCCTATGTTAGAGCATCCTGTCACTCTTCAATTGGACCTATTGGATATCATCAACAAGAGACCCAAAGATATCAATGCCATTGCAGAATTCGTTAACCTAATATATAGACTAATGATCAGACTGAATGAATGACCCACATTGTCATAAGGATTTTTTTCATCATACACATGAAGATCACCATCCAAAGTGAAGACGAGAAAGAACTCATCATGATCTTAACTATCACAGTTAGAAATATGAAAGTACTTAAAATAACCAATAAAAGGACCTTTCATTTTACTAGAATATGCTTGAGATATATATTCATCATTGGAAGGACATCACTCCACAATACATACTCACATGGAGTAAATAGGGATTCATCTGGTGTCAACCCAAAGGGTTCATAGAAAGCTACTAAAGTCTCTAAAAAAGACTTGGAGATGAAGTTGATCGATAGTTAACTTGTAGTCTTCTCTGAGAAGTGCTCAGGGTCTTGATCTCTCAAGTTATATATTGGGGTGAAAGCCAATTCATGAAGGGATAAAACTCCTCTAAGTTATGGGCTAAATGCTTGTGTTATAGATAATAATTTGGCTCTGATGATTTATCCACCTATTTTGATCTAGCAGGTCAGTAACTTCATACCTTACTATAGAAAGTTTTTGAATATATTTTGACACAATCTTAAAAATAAGGATAGTCATGACATTTCATCTCTAGAGGAAGGAGTAGCCTACTTCCTCAAAAGGGATAGGTAGGGTAGTTGTACAGTTGTAATATACTTCATGTCATGCAAGACAAAATCTAGGTTCTCACCAATTCTTTGAGAGGGACTAATAACATGAGGGATTTATCTCAAATTTTCCTTATCAACCGCTTCCTTGGAAGTTAAGGTCCCTAGATATCCTGCAAACTAGATACCTTTCAAATTAGTTTTTTAAAGGTTTCCATGGAATGTAGTTTTAAGAGTGTGTGGGTAGATTTTCTCAACTTACTAAAAAGGAAAGTAATTGCATGTTGCTCCTGGAATAGATGCTCAAACTACATATTAAGGTTCCACTAATCAGCAATAAAATCAATAGTGAACTTATATGGATTTTATTGGGTAGTCATTAGATCACTCATGTTGAACTAGTGCTATGAACCAGCAAGGCTTCAGACAAAACCATCCTCTAGCTTGATGAAGGTCTTGAATGTGCCATTTGGTAGTTTAACATACCATTTAAATGCAAACTTGACTAGGCTAGTAACAAAGATATGCATCAATAAGGTGTCACTATTACAAATATTATAACTAAGCGCCTTATATTGCACAATGTACAGACAAGAGTTACCATCCCCTTTGAATTACTTAGAATGTCGGGGAATGAAACCCTTAGGATTAAAAAAATATACCAAACCCCTACAGGTACAGTCTCCCCTCTCTTAATAATACAACTCTCATTTTGGGCAGCTAGAGATGCTTTGGTATTCTCATCGATGAGAGACTATAACTAGCTATTGGAAGCAACATGAGGTGGTGGTGAATTCTCAACTATAGCAACCACGTGTAGAAGTGCTGAAGGGGCATCAAGAACCATAAGTTGCATCATAGTTGGCACAACTAATTAGGTCACTCAAGAATCAGCCCACTCACTATATTATCTAATGGTTAGAGAAGAGATAAGACCCACACTGTCCATCATCTGTGATATCTATTCCCATTAATGTTCAATAAGAGTATCACAACTGCTCTCTACATGGCCAATTATGGCAAATTCATGAGCTCCAGATGATTAGGAGGATCAACTGAATCTGAACTGAAAGGGAAACTAGCAGAATGGGTCCTTCCCTAATTACTAATCACTCTAATGTGACCAATCAATAGATCCTCATCAAGGGGAGAAGCATCGATGGTAAGTTCTTTGTTGAGTAGATCAACCTCCTTTAAGTCATCCAAGTAAACGTTAAGAAGGGTATCTAGGTCAAAAATTAAATTATCCTTAAGATCCATGTCTACATCATCATCAAGCACAATCTGATATGATATCATAGCCGAGATGCTACCCAAAATGAATTATGCTTTAGTATTCTTTGAAAAAATGGCAGCAGGAGAAAAACATGCTATTAAATGTGAGATTTCTCACAAGGTGCACTATGTTCAATTGGTTTCTTCCTAACCCCTTGTCATTTATCTTAATCAAGGTGGTGAGGAGGCTACCTTGAATACCGATATGAGTTCTTCTAAGAATAACTATTTGACATATTAATCAAGCCATTAAAAGCATCTACCTAAGTAGGAATAAAAATAAAAGAACAATCAGAAGGTTTCTTTGCTTTAATCTTTGATTTTACAATTGATGCAGATTTAGTTGTGGATCTATCAGTGGGAGTAGATATAATAGGTATGTTGAGGAATTATTTTTATTGTGTTGTTGAATTGTCCACTATAGATCTTGAGAGATTTCTATATAAATAGTCAGATGAATCATTTGATGAATAATATATTACCTCAAGAGGCTTAAATATTATCTTAAAATGAATCTTATCATTCAGATGAGAAAAACCTTAAGATTTATGAGTATAGATTAACCAAAAAATTTATATCTTCCTTTCAGATATATGATAGAGTTTATTTTATTTTGGGGTATAGTATCCCTATAAGGATAAACTCTTATAGTTAATTACATTCTAGGAGTGGTAGACTCTTTAGAAAAACCTCAAATAAAGTATTGTCATATATTAATAAAGATTTTAGGGTTAGTATTTTCAAATGAAAAGATATAAGATTTGAAGAGATTTATAAATGAGAGAATTCAAGAGTTTGAAAATATTTTCACGAAATTTAAAGGTTGGGACTTAAAATACAATGACGATGTATCATGGAAAGGTCCAAGAAGGGGATTAACCAACTTTGAGAAGGTGTCCCCTGAGAATTTTAGCATGAAAGATCATTGAATGAATTAGGTTTGATTTAATTTTAGATTCAATTGATTTTGTTTGAAAAGCTTGATTTAAAAGGTTTGCCATGAGTTGAAAGAATTGATTTCAGTTGAAAGCCTTGATTTTAAAAGTCTAATTTATGGAATTTGATTTGACTTGCTTTAGTTTGAATAGAGTTTGGTTGAAGGTTTTGAAGGTTGATTTGAAGGATTATCTAAAGCTAGAGTTGAAAGTTGATTTAAAGGCTAAAAATAATTTTAGATTGAAGTTAAGAGCCTAACCCTAAAGTTAGATCTAGATCCTATAAGGAGGCTATATAGGTGGAATAACTAAAATTTGGTAACTAGATCTTTATAATTTTGGAAATGTGTAGGAATGGCTTGCTTTTTTCTTCCTCTTTGGTTCCCTCCTAGGGTTTTCCTCTCTTTCCTTTAGATTTACTATTCCATTGGATTCAGTTGTTGCTCCATTGGATTTTTAGGGTTATATCCATGGAAAGACAATCTTAATTTTGAAGCCTGATGTAGCAAATTTACTCTTCCTGTATACTTTTCATGAATAGTTCAATCTGAGAGATAATGTGGGTTTTCTGAAGAGGGTTGTGTGAAAGAATGGAAAAGCAACCATTTTTTCTTTAATAATAAAACACAACTTCTAGCCAAACCATTGTTGTCCACCTTGGCTAGTAAGTTTGTGTTCACTCTCCCAAAGATGAAGGTCACCAAAAAGTTTTTATTGAGCTCAAGTTGGAGGGTTCATGGAATGTGGGTCTCATTGATGTTAAACACATAATGATTAAACTTGAGTGTTGACCTCAATTTTTAGCCAACACTTTTTCCCTGGCTTGTATTTAATTGAAACCTCACTTGAGCCGAAACTTGAGCTAAACCCTAATTTGACAAAGATAAAATCTAACTAAATATTAATTAAAATCAATCAATCTATAAATAGCCTAAATACAGCAAACTTTAACCAAACCATGAAACTGACCTAAAAATTAGCTTTAATCAGCATAAACCCTAAAACTATCATATTGTCTCGCCATATTATCGTAGGATTCAAACTTCATTCTGAATGTTGTATGATGATTATTATTATAAATAAAGACCATGCAAATAAATATAATGATAGTTTGACAGAAGTTTTACATAAAACATTTTAGTTTAGATTTTATGCATGAATAGTGCTTTCTTCAAACCCTAAAATTATCCTTTATTCACAGACCAATTATCTAATCAAAATTACATCTTGTAAGCTTCATAATGTTCATAACTTGATATGAGGAGTATACAAATCAATTTAGTGGTCACCAAACACCACTTTACTTAAAATTTTGCCCATAGGGTTTTCACGCTTAAAAAGTGGTCCCAAATTTTTTTTTTCAATGAATTATTATTTTTTAAAACAGACTTCCTCAGTACATTTGTATTATTGAAAACATTCAAATGAACCTCTCCTTGTCCAAATTTGACTTTATTTGGGTGCCCATTTAGGTGATGATAATCTAAAGTAAGAAATAACAATTTCAATAAAAAATAAGAATAAATGCAACTTCAAAATAGAATCAAATCAACACCAAACATTAACTATAGTTAATATGAGTCAAAAATACTCAATTTGGTCTATTAAAACCAACAAAAACCTCTAACTCAAAATCAACATCTTTTCTCTCGTAAGGTTTATGCCACTTTGACTTCAAATATATTGAGATAGGGCACACTTTGACCAAAACTAATTGCACCGCTGAATTCCTCATATTTCTCTCTAACAAATGAGCCAAAGTTAATTTTTTTTTTCATAACCACTTGACCACTTCAACTTGACAAATATTAGGCTAAAAACAACTTTTTTCAATATAAATTGGACCTTTGGATTCCTAGCTACGTTTGATTCAAAATGAGGTCCACTTTGTTTTTTTACCCACAACCACCCTTACTACCTTAACAGCCCATTTGAAATTTTTATTTCCTCTAATCCCCATATAGCTCTTCTCTCCCTCATTTCCCTCCAAACTAAGACCCTTAATATCTTCTCTCATCCAACCAACTCCCACTTCTTCACAAATCCTCTCTCCCTCTCCTAATCAAATTCCTTCTTCCCTTTAACTTTTTCTTTCATGGATTCCCTCAGTCTCTCCCCCTCACCTCTCTTGTCCAAAATCTCTCCCATCCTTCCTCTCCATTCTCTTGGTCAAATCCTCCACCAACTCTCTCTCCCTCTCTTCTTTTCTCCTTACCAAACCGAGAACACCAAATAAAGCACATTAAGAAGCATCATCCAAGGCCAACAACATTGCCTCCCCAAGGAAATCCAAGAAAGGTATAATCTCTCATCCCTCTTCGTTTCAATTCAATGATTTTACATAATGTAGCCAACAAAGTGCAGTGCTTCCTCTTCTCCATTCTCTTTCACATCTAACCTAAACCTAGACTTTTTTTTCTCGTTTTTCTCACCTAATCTAAGCCTAGTCTCCTCTCTTTCTCTTGTTTTCACCCAAACTGAAACCCCAAACACCATTTCTAACCCTAAACCAAGCCTTATTATTTTCTCCTCCTCATTTTCACACTTTAACTTATGAATTAATCTACTAATTTCCCCCCTTTTCACGTTTTCATCTCACCACCCAACCCAAAATACAAAAAATTCACTTACTCACTCATCTTTCCCAGCCTGAAAACCCATTCACATTCCTCACTTCCTCATTGAACACTACATAATAAAAATAACTCACTCCCTCATCTTCCAAACTTAAAAATCCTTTCAAACAACCCACACATTACCTACTCCCTCACTTACCCAAAACACTACACAATAAGATCCCACATCATTCCCTTCTCTTCCCTAACTTAAAACATCACATGCTAACAGACCAACCCCGCCCCCCTCCCTCCCTCCTCATTTACTCTAAAACACTAACTAAAACACACTAAAACCAATTGAACCTAACCCTTACCCAAAAAAGCCCCTCATCCAACCCGAACAAATTAAACTACCCAAAAACCTAAAAACCCTAACCTATAACCACACCCGCAACCCACTAACCTACCTAATCTATTAGCCTACCAGATACAAGCACACACACACAATCCTACCCCAAGCTCACACATATAACACAACATAACCTTAACCCTGACTCTAAATTGCTTATTTACTCACTACCAACCCAAACCTTGCATATCTAACTTAGTTATAACCCAAACTGAGCAACCATTGAACCTAAACTAGCTCTACCCAAACTTAAATCATTTACATCTTTCTTCTCAACTCCTATCTAAACATCTCTATCTTCCCACTTTTCCACCAAATGAGAGAGAGAGAGAAAGAGAGAGAGAGAGAAGAAGAAGAAGAAGAAGAAATTAAAATGTATGTGTTTGGAGTCACTTGTCCTGCAATTGTGTCTCTTTGTACAATAGCATTGTGCAACCCTCAGAATTCCTTTTACAGCTCTTCTCTCTCCTTCTATGTTGGTGTTAGACATCCTCCAGATTTTTTTGGCGAGTTATTATTCATTCTTCTATGATGGTATAATGTAACCCTCATAATTCTTTTGGTTAGTTATTGTGCCTCCTACTGTACTAGTGTAGCATAACCCTCGGAGTTCATTTTGTGTTGTTGTTGCGCATATTGGGAGAGAATTTTAATGCTTTAGGAGGTTGATGTTTGAGGAATCCTATCCTCCCAAAAATTAGAGTAAGTGTAAGAATCCTGAGGAGGTGATATAGACACACACAAAAGATGAATTGCTTCTTTCCTCAAAGGCATGGGGCTAGGTTCATGGAGATGAACTATTTCATAAGAAAATACAAAAGTTTTTATAATGACATTGCAATACAAATATTATTATTGAAAAATTAATTAGCAAAGTGTAGGACAGAAATTTCCTCCATGATGATTTTTCTCTCTCAGCAAAGCTAAGAGTTGATGAATACTCGAGAAGAACTAAGGGAGACACAACCTAACTTTGATTAGATTGCAGAGACTTTGTTATCATTTCAAGCAGAGATTTTGGCTCTTAAAGAGAAGTATATAAAGTTGCAAACCTAGTGTGCAATAGAATTCCCTCATGGCTTATGGAAAGGGATCCATATGACACACCTTTAAATTTTATTCGACACTAAGGACACGCCTTATAAACAATCTTCTAATGATCCCCATTCTTGTCCGGAGAGGGAGTGAAATTGAAAGCAACTTGTTGTAACTTTTATGCCAATGATTTGGGTCTTTGTACCTTTTTGCTTATTTGATGTGGCATTTGTACATAATGGAAATAAGTTTATTTTTATAGCTCCCTATTACACATTATGATAATGTATTTATTTGTACCTCTTTGTGACTGTTTGATTTAACATTTTCAACCTTTTAAATGTCTCTTTATTATTTATGTTGAACTATGAGCTTGGATTGCAATATGAGTTGAGAGTTAACCAAAAAAAAAATTGGAGTCACTTTTGAAGCTGTTGTTGCCCAACTTTTGGGTAGATGATGTCCCATCACTTGGGTTGGTGCAATAATGTTTATTCCATATAATGTGCCCCCTAGATATGACAAAAATATTATAAATCTTGATAGGAATCAAATATATTTAATGGAGGATTGCCATGATAGCAACATAGTCACATCGAACTCTTCTGAGGTTTTGTTAGGAAAATATTTAACTTCTTAAATCTACAAAACAAAGTTAGCATGTGTTTTGCATAAAGAAAAATTATGTATCTTGTGAGGCTGCCTTCTAAACTTTTAGGATATACTTGTACCTTCTATGATTTATATTTTTTTAGATTTTAAGTACAATTGTATCTTCTAAGAATTATAACTCTATGAGAGTTTTTAATATAATTATACCTTTTGAGACTTATAGCTTTCTAAGAATTTTTAATATACATGTACGAGGCTTATAGCCTTCTAAGGTTTTGTTTTTTAATGTATACGTGTCTTCTAAGGATTATAGCCTTTTGAGATTTCTTTAATATATTTATACCTTCTGAGGCTTATAGCCTTCTGAGAATTTTTTTTTGTGCATGTACCTTCTGAGACTTGTAACCTTGTAATGACTTTTAATGTATATGTATCTTCCAAGGTTTATATCCTTGTGATATTTTTTAAAGTATTTATATCTTCCAAGACTTATAGTATTCTAAAATTTTTTGGTGTACTTGTATCTTCTAAGCCATATAGCCTACTGAACTATTTTTAGTGGGGACCCTACCAACCACTTGCTCTCATAGAGCCTTTATAGTAAGGACTTTGTCCTCTACTAGCTTTTATTCAAGGCTACCTCATAGACATGTTCTTCAGGGGTATAAGGGTCGAGCTTGCTACCACATACCTTCAATATGCCCTTTTAGTGAGGATTATGACCACTGTTATCTTCACGTTGAGACTAACTCATGCCGGTGTCTTCAAGAGATAAAAATGAAGACTGTTTATCACTTATCACTAAGGAGTTTTGCATTAGACGTCATCACCTATAAAAAAGAAAATTCTTTTAAGAAAAAACAAATAGAGGAATTCTTTTAAGAAAAAAACCAAATACTTTCATACTATGCTAAAAGCAACAAGTCTGTTATAGATGTAAGATAGGTTGAAGTTGTATTCTTCATTCGATAATTATTAGCAACCTTGTACTGGCTTAGCTTAGATATGAGAAAGACCTACATATTTCTTCTAATCTTACCTCATTTTTGTAAGTGAAGACCTAGGTGGCCTTGACGTATCAAACGTTCAACCTCTTCCTTTAAGTGAAAGTATATTTCTATTGAATGCACTTTTTACGATGAAAATGATAATATTGAGGTTGATCTCCGCCATTTGGATTTTTCAATGACTTTGTCCTCGTAAGGTATTCAAACTTTTGAATCTTCATTAAAATTTTCCTTTTGGGTATGTTCGATGGAGTATGATTGGATGTCTCAAATTGATAGTGTTTTTCTTTGTTAGCATTGCATACTTGCTTCCATATGATGTTTGTGCAACTTCTTCAAAAGTGTGTTTGTGTTTCCCAAATGACTGTTCAAGTTTTCTTCGATATGCATGAATAGCTTCATTAGCCGTGATATAAGCCTCAACACGATGGATGTGGTCAATGTAGAATGGCTTAAGACAAAACCCTCCTAGTAAAATGTCCCTTAACAACTCTGGATCCACTCATCAGTAAGGAATTTTTAAAAATATTCTTTAAGCGACTCTCCTTCACTTTGATGAATTCTAGAAAGATGTGAAGAGTCCTTTATAATCCATTGATTTGCTATAAATTTCTCCACAAAAAATATAACAAGTGAATTGAAATTACAAATAGCTCAACTTGGGAGGGAATAGAACTAAGTACACACCTGACCTTCAAAGTTGGTAGGAAAAACATAATAGAGAAGGGCATCGATGACTCGTTGTAGATGCATGAAAATTCTGAAGTGATTAATATGTTCAAATGGGTCAGTAGTCCCATCATAAGAATTAATGCTCAGAAGCTTAAACCCTATTGGAATGAGGCATGGAGGACCACATCGGTCAAAGGTGAAGAATCCTGAGAACTACGATGAGTAAGAAAATGATTTTTAGCTCTTAAAAATAGTTCTTCTTGAACCATACGACATTGCTCTTTACAATTTATACAATGTGGTTGGCTAAGTTCTCCAAGAGGGATAGAGGGTTGTAATTTGGTGTGACTACATGACATGGTGTCTCTTATTGATGATTGACCTTGGGGTAGACGAACCTCACCCATTTCTACTTCAACTGGCTGTCGAGCTTTTATGCAGAAGATGAAGAATCTCATTCTATGATTCCTCCATTCTCTACATGCGGACTTTTGAGGGGCAAAGAAGAGATATCTTCATTAGTAGAATGATGCATAACATTGAGAAATAGACCAGATACTTGATGCCTCACAGTTCGAGCCAGGCTCTAGAATAATGGGTGTTAGATTGAAAGACTCACGTATTTGGCCTGTTAGCCATCGAAGAAGTGTAGACTTCTTTCATTAGAACTTTGTTTTCCATAGATGACACCAAACTATTGCGTGCCAAAAGAATTACGATGGTAGAGTAATAATTTAACATCTTAGCTTTGTAAGAAATCCAGCACAGATAATAAAAGAAAAAAGAGGAGATATCAATATTTTTTATATGGAAAAGTCTAAAGAGAAAAAATCATAGGGCCTAGCATGTCAAAATGATCTATTATAAGTTTGTAATTACAAAAATAAATGCTTGTCCCACATTTTGAAAATAATCACAAGGTCCTTCCAAGTATAATATTTGTATATAAAATGATTTATTGTACAACTATCAAAAGTAGATACCGCTGGAGGTTATCGTCAGGTCTTTGATACATTGTATTCAAGGTGCATCATTACACCATATTAAGGGTATGTTATTTCATTATGCTCAAGGTATGTTGTTACACGAAATTCAAGGAGTGATGTTACACCGAATTTAGGGCGTGCCGCTACACCGTATTCAAGATATTTCGTTACACCGTGTTCGGGGTACTTCACTACACCGCATTTGGGGTGCTTCGTAACACCATCTTTGGGATATGTCATTGCACAATATTTGGAACACTATATTACTCTTATGTAGGAGACTTCATTACTCCACAATGTGCATTTTTTCTGCACAAAATACTTCTTTACTATGAAATTTGCAACATCACTCTACAGGTACTTCTTTACTCCGCAAAATCCACAAAAAAACGGAGAGCAGAGGGCAACAGGTGGTTTGGTCTACCGACGAGCTTTCGTAGATGGATACCAACGAACTTTCATTGACGGTGGTCGATAACCAATGGTCGAAAACTGCCGAGGAGCGACAACCGGTTGTCGTCTGATCTCAAGTCCAGAACTGCAATGGAAATGGGCTCTATCTTTCCTCCCACTCCTTCCCTTAAGTGGAGAGATGGTGTCTATTTATAGGCCCTAAGGAGGGGTGTTTTCTTCATTTGGTGAATAAGCACCACATCCACCCAATCAAACAACCCACCTTGATTCATTTGATCATAAGCCATTTTTTTATGATCTAATAGCCTTAATGACTCAGAATCAGATAATATTAGGCTTATTAGATTCCACTCATCAAGAAGCTCAATTCAAATTTAGAATTCATTTAACCACCCAAATAACCAACCAAAACTTCTAAAAGTGATTTAATAGCTTAATTTGCGATTGATTTGACTCATATTGGAATAATTTTGATAATCATTAGGTTCGTCTCCTTGAGCCGATCAATTTGACTATAAATTTAGTAAAATCAAAGCTCTAGAATCATGTAATATTGGGCTCATTGGATTCCTCTAATTAAGACACTAGGCATAACTTTGTATGGATTAAATTTAGAATTCATTTAACCACCCAAATAACCGATCAATACCGCTAAAACTGATTTAATAGCTTAATTTGAGATTGATTTGACAAAAATTTGATTTATTTTGATATCTTTGGGTTCGTCTTCTCGTGCCAATGAATTTGACTACAAGTTTAGCAAAATCAAAGCTCTAGATGTTCTTTAATTTGAATTTAAGTGTTTTTTGTTAAAAAAATAGACCTCAAGTTTCATTGCAAATGTAAAATTTCTGCAAGATGGATCAATTCGGAGTTTTTTCATTTTATTTTTTTACATCCATATAACACAAAAATAGGATTGAAACAACATTTCACAATATGATAAAAATGCAAATAAATAAAAAACCGATATCAGTTAATAAGATAACACCACCAACAACAACAACAACAAAGCCTTAATCCCACTACGTGTGGTCGGCTACATAAACCTTTTTCTCAATTGTGTTCTTTGAACAAAAACAACAACAACAAAGCCTTAATCCCACTAATGGGGTTGGCTACATGAATCATTTTTCTCCATTGAGTCAACAACAACAAAGCCTTAATCCCACTGTGTGGGGTCGGCTACATGAATCCTTTTTCTCCATTGTGTCCTATTTAGGTCATATTTTCATTTAGTTCTAGTAAATTAAGATCATTTTTTATACAATAAGCCCAAGTCTTCCTAAATCTACCTCTACCTTTCTTAACACAAGTTGAATCTAAAACACCTACTCTCCTAATCGGATCATCAGATGATCGACGTTTAATTTGACCAAACCATCTAAGACGACTTTCTCTAATTTTGTCCTTCACAGAAGCTAATAAGATAACATCAAGTTGGAAAAATCATAGAACAAATAGGAGCATGATCACATCAAAGGAAAACTAATATAGGAAAAAGGTGTGTAAATTAATCACAAAAAAAGAAAGACAAAAACCTGTAAATTTTATGAGATTTAGCTCTTCTTATAAAATAAAGAAAGATGAAATATCTGTATGTTTTGGTGGAGTAAAAACTATAATAAGCATACAAACTAGTTACCATATAAAGTATTAGAATAATAATAAAAAAAAGGAATAAATACAGTTGATTTTGTATAAATTTTCATCATTAGACATTTGGCTGCGTCATATTATAATCGGTATGATTCTATCTCTTATCTTTTTTATTTTGGACTCCATATCATTTCGTTAATTTTTTTTTTTTTTCCTTGGCTTTATTGCAAAGTTCAAATTAATAAAACAATCCATTATCTCAAAGCAAGTCGGAATCAATCCTCTAAATAACTCATGCTATGAGCAGAAGGCTACCTTAGTGCATGTTTCTACAAGGAAATCGTTGCTAAACAACAGAATAAAAGCAGGCAGCCAAATCTGCTTACGTACCATGAATTAAATGGCGAAAGAGGATGGATCAGATTAACCAACCCCATCACAGGATTAGGAAAAAGATTGCAGAGATGGATTGGATGTGGAAATGGCATGAATGATGTGCAAAAAGTTTTGTTTCGCACAGATTTTCAAATTGATAAAAACTGACAATCTTCTTAACATGACTCCGTGGTCCCCTTTTTGTGTTATTTCTAAACCATAGTATAACAAAATACAATTCCCATTATGATTTACTGTACGGGAGATTCTTTTCCTAACTAGCCTCACCTAGATAAATTCATCTGCTGTACACATTTCTTCAATACAAATATTCTAGAGTCATCATGTTTTCTGCAATGGTATGTTTCTGAGTTCTCATGGTATCAGAGCCGAAAACAACCAACTAACAGGTTCTTTTCTCTGCTCTACTCTTCTCTTCGTACTTTATACTGCTTCTATCTAAGATGGACGCAGCAAACTCCATGAATGAAAACTATTCTTTCCAAACTCCCTCGCCATTCCTTCATCACTCAAATTCTTGTTGGCAATCATCTAAAACTTGGTAACCATTCAAATCACCAAACACATTTTCCCTCTATGGAGCTCACAGATGTTCAGACTGTTTAAAGCAAACAGGTTTGAAAACATTCCCAATGGTACATCTACCAGTCCTCCACCTTCCTCCCGAACCACCACAAGCACACAACCTTATGATGATACTCAGTCTACCTGAAAACTTATAGATCAAAACCTTGCCGCGGCACTGTACTCTATCTCAATCCATTCTACCCCATGTGATAAATCTAGACTCTACAGCAGCAATCCAGTCAACTCTGCACAAAAAACTAAAATCTACCAATAGATCCCATGTTATACAGCTCAAAAACGAGCTGCGCAACATTACCATGAAGAACGACCCAATAAGCGACTGAAATCAAATCCTTGGTAGATTAGATAGCAGCAGCAGGAACAAGGGTAGATCATCAGGATGTTAATCTGCATGCCATAAATGGTCTACCACCCTTCCATAATTCATTCACAGCAGCAATTCAAAAGAAGTTGGATCTTATCAGTCTAGAAAACCTAGACTTGAAAAGAGAGAGAGAGACAGAGAGAGAGAGAGAGAGAGAGAGAGAGAGATTCCCTGTTGTGCAGCGAAGAAAGCCATCAACAAACCATAACAACCAAAGAGAAGACAGCTGCACATTTTGCTCTACTCTCTAAAAGAGGAAGAGGGGAAAAAAATTTTCGAGAGGAAGAGTTAAGTCGTCAGCATCAGCTCAACAGACAATAACAAAATCATTAACAATCTGTCAAATATGTGGAAAATCTGGTCGCATAGCCTCCATCTGTTGGAATAGATNTATATATATATATATATATATATATCTGTATGTGTGTGTGTGTGTGTTTGAGTAGCTAGAGAGCAACCCAATTTTGCCATGTCTCTGCCTCTAGTTCTAGGAAAGGAGCCAGTAAATTGGTAAGAATGAGTCATTGCCAGTAGTAACCAATGTATCATTTAATAAATTCCCGAACTTGAGTCGGCCTCCATTATTCTTCTTCCCCTTGGAATAGGCTTGTTATTCCTCATCCGAAGATTGACTCACCTGATCAGTGGATTGGTCTAAAGTGTGTGGGACTTGTGTAGGTTGTTGAACATTAGAATCAACTAATTGTTGTACCAACTGATCTTTTATCGGATCAAAGAGCACTCTCGTGTGCCTTGACATGTAAGTGAGTCTTCTTCAATAATAGTGAGTGGTATAAACACATTTGGATTTGTACCTATAGTATGATGTTCTTCATCTGGAACTGTTGTGTTGGAATGAGAATCAGGTTGCACCTTCTCAGCAGGGATGGTGGGTGGTTGATCTTTAGCGATATTTGGTTTTAGATGAGGATGAAAGCTATAGTAAATAGTAGAACTGTGACCAAACTTACTGCAATGAGAGTAATAAGGAGGGTGTGATTCTATTTCAACCTTTTGCCAATACCTGTTGTGAGTAGTGTCAATCCATATATCATCCGGAGCTGGTTGAGTGATGTCTCTCTCAACTAACACACAAGTCACAGAGGATCTGGTGATGACAAGCGTAAGACTATCAATCTTGAGAGACTTTCCATAAATAGTTGCTAGATAATGAAGAATTTTCAAGTTGAATAGATGTAATTTTAACCCCCAGAAATTTATCTAAACAAGAATGATAGGAGACTCCGCTTTTGGATCAAAATAAATAGTCTACTTCAAAATTTTCATAAAATGGTTGTCGATCTTGATAATTTTTCGAGAAAAAAAATGAGTGTCATCGACATCGTGAGATAAATGAATAAGTATATGTCGATCGTCAAGTATGCCAATATTTCAACTGTTTAATAGCTTCATAGCATGAAACTCTTTCCAAATGATCTCCAGTTTTGGGTGACCATAAAGAAATTTTCCCACTAGAGCAAAACGCTAAGAGGACGTGAGAGTACTGGTTTCATCCTCAGTCAAAATAAGAGCAGACTTCCCATTTTTGTGCCAAGCTTTTTAATGAAATTATGATCCCACTATCTTCAAGAGCGTCGTGAAAAGATTAAGGAGCATTGCAGGACTTGCCAATATGAAAACCAGGATCTGAATCTGAAAGGAGCACAAGTAGAAATAGGAAAGTCGCCGGCAAAGACATTAGCATAGGAATGCATCGTCGAGGCCATTTCCAGAACGGCTAGACGAGTCGCTAGAAAAAGGCAAGCAGACAGGAGTTCCGTGACTCTATCGAGAGGAGTGGAGCCGTAGCAGCGAGCCGTAGCAGCGAGCCGCTGTTAGGGCTTTCTAGTCGAGCGAAGGAGGGGAACCAGAGGAGAGGAGATCTGTTACGCGAGCCGCTACAGGTGAGGATCG
>JXCR01145210.1:74713-141865 GCA_002079205.1 Phalaenopsis hybrid cultivar | reverse complement strand
ATGTTCTATATATATATATATATATATATATATATATATATATATATATATATATATATAATTTTTGATGATATGATTTAGCATATTTTCATGTATATGAAAATTTTAATGAATTATGAATGTTTGTGACGACTGAGTTAGAATAATTTATTATCCACTGTGTTCTGATTGTGCAGGTTAAGAAGAGTGCATGTTAAAGTTGTCTCAGTCTTTCGCCTCCGTTGCATCACGATCGATTCTAAAAGGGGGGTCGAGTGGGGTATGGCAAAAAGTATTATCAGAGAAGTTTGGATGAAAATAATTATTGAAGTGTGTTTTAATTTAGAAAATGTAAGAATGAGAGTAAAATTTAAATTGATTAATACTAAGTTTTACATTGATTGTTTGTGGGGTGGGAACCCATATGATTTGAGGCATAATGTATGCGTGACATAATTATTGTATGATAAATTGTATTGAATAATAAATTGTGCTAATACAAATAGATATGCTAGAGGATATATCTGAAAGAATTGAGGGCTGACCTTCCAGGCTAATTACATATTAAAAACTAGAAGATGAAAATGACTCGAACATAATTCAAAATATGACAAATGATGAAATCAGAGCCTCTAACTTACAGAGTATTATTCAGTTGATATTACAAGTTGTTGATAAAATTGACTGTTATTGAAAGATCATCTACTAGCACCGGATCCATATCTGATTATGGTACAGTTGATCAACATTTGAAGATCTTCTAGGCATTCAAGCCCCTACATTTTAAAGTGCTAATGACCATATAGTTATTCCAGATTGGTTATTGAAGATTGAGAGAATTTTGAATGTTATGATTTATCCAGAGAACAAGAGTGGTGCCACTTTTATGTTTGAAGGCGAGGCTGAAAGATAGTTGCGGACACGTAGGGAGAAGTTTGGACTGATACATCTTTCACAAAATTAAGTGGGATTGGTTAAATTTTCAAAGATTGGTTTATTCCGCCTTCAACTAGACTGCATTTTAAGATAAATTTTTTCAATATGACTCAGGGATTTAAGATAGTTATGCAGTATGAAGCAGAGTACATTTCTTTTTCAGATATGTATCTCATTATGTCATCACTCAAGAGGAAAAATACCAGTTTTTTGCATGGCCTATGAGATCAATTAAGATTGGCTTCTATTCCATTTGAAACCAATGATTATTCGGTGCTAGTTGAAATGGCTAGAAGAGTTAAAAATGAGCCGAACTTCTTCAATCAGCGGTAACAACCCCAAACACAAAAGCGAAAGATTTGGGCAAGGGAGAAGAACCAAAAAGCATGAAATTTAAACTGGAAGATTAGCAGAAGCAACCTCAATCAGAAAGACCAATTTGTTAGGAGTGTGAAAAAACTATATTTTGGGTAGTGCTTGTTGGGTTCAGGAAAATTCTACAAATGTGGGGACAGTCAAGGCATCGTCACATGGATTGTCCTCAAGAAAAGAAAAGAGATAATGGGCCACAAAAATTTTTTGGGTAGAGATTGCTCAAAAAATTTTGTGAAGGCGGCCACTCAAACTTAATTTTTGGGAAAGCTATCAACTCAAATAAAGTGTGAAACTTCAGAGCACCGAAAAGAACAATTATTGAATGCCAAAGTTTTTGGAATTACCCCAAGAAGCTAATGAACATGAAGAAGTGGTTATAGTTATACTTTTGGTTCTAGATCAACCTAACACAATTTTATTTGATTTAGTTGTATCACATTTTTTCATTTATGAAAAGTTTGTTGCCAATTTATTTGTTTATATTGGGCATTTTACTCCTGCCATATATGATTATTCATTCGGGAAGTAGGTATGCAAATAAAAAATGATTTGTTCATGTTCGTATCTCAAATAGTAAGTTGTTAGCAGAGTTAATCATCATACCATTTCAAATTTTTGATGTTATACTAGGGATGTATTGATTAATAAAATATTTTGCTACGATTGAATGTTGGAAAAAGAGTGAACTTTAATGTGCACAACGAGAATCCATTTATTTGTTTTATGGTCAGAATGTTTTGATCAGCACAGTGAAAGTTGAAAAATATCTGTGAAGTGGTGAATTGGTATATTTAGCAAAAAAATATGCAACAATTAAAGAACATCTCAATTATTGCTGAATTTCCTGATGTATTTCCCGAAGAATTATCAAGGTTACGAGAGGGAAGTCGAGTTTGGTATGGATATGCAGCCATGAGCATATGCAATTTTTGAATCTCCTTATAGGATGATTTCAAAGGAATTGCAGGAATTGACAGAAAAATTTTTTATCGGGCCAAATAACTCATCTTGGAGTGCTCTTGTATTATTTGTCAAGGATCTATGGGACCATACATTGATTATAGCAAGCCGAATAAGATGACAACTAAGAACATGTATCCATTGCCAATATCGATGAATTATTTGATCAAATAGTGGGCATTATTCTATTTTTCGTGATTGATTTAGGATCGATATATAATCATGTCAGAGTCAGACAGGGAGGGATAACCAAGATAGCTTTTAGAATAATATATGACCATTACGAATTTTTAGTTATCCCTTTTGGCTTAGCAAATGCTTCTACTGTATTTATATACACGATGAATCAAATATTCATGCCTTTGCCATTATCTTCATTAATGATATTTTGATCTATACAAAAATTGATGATGATCATGCTAACCATCTGAGGATAGTCTTGGAGTTATTGAAACAGAATCAACAATTTGCAAAATTTTCAAAATGCGATTTCTTGTTGTGGAGCATTGCATTTTGGCACATATCATTAGCGAGTAAGGAATCTCAATTGATTCTCAAAAAGTGAAAGCGATCGTGAAATGACCTACACTGAAGAATGTTACAGAGGCACGTAGTTTTTTGATTTGGTTGGTTATTACATAAATTTGCTCAAGGATTTTCACAAATTGCTTTGTCGTCGAATCTGATGAGAGAAATATTAAATTTAAATGGACTGACGAATGTCAGCATGATTTTCAAGAATTGAAGAAACAATTGATGACTTCTCCAGTATTAGCTATTCCAATAGGAACAAAAGGATCTTAGATTTACAACGGTGCATCATTGAAAAAAATGTATTTTATTGCATAATAGAAGTGTAATTACCTATGCATCCATACAATTGAAACCCCCTGAGAGGAATTATAAGACACATGATATGGATTAGTTGATGTAGTAATTTTACTCAAGATTTAGAGATATTACCTGTATGCTGTGAAGTGTGAGGTATTCACTGATTATCAGAATCTGGAATACATTTTCACCCAAAAAAATTGAATTTAAGACAGAAGAGATGGCTAGAGCTTATCTTGGACTACAATCTAGATACGTAGTGTTGTCCTGATTGAACATTGTAGTTGTTGATGCTTTGAGTCATAAATTCACATGTAATGCAAGTTGAATTTTTACTCAAGAGCTAGAATTGATCAATGAAATTAACACCTTGCAGTTGGAGATCATAAGATAAGAAAATAGTGACTATGCATATCCATTGATTGTGCAATCAACTCTCATTAATAAGTTTATGTTAACCCAAAAAGTTAGGTGTGAATATCTGAATCTTCTGGAGCAAAGATGTTGGATATGACTGTAAGTGAAGTTGTTATCATAAATGCTACAATTTTTAATACATACTGATCATGATTTGTACTGGAGATCCTACATGAAGCTCATCATTCCAAAATTTACAAAGATTTGAAGTTGATGTTCTGGTGGCCATGTATGAAGAAAGATGTTGCTGAGTATGTGTATAAATGCCAGGCTTGTCAAATTGTTAAAGCTGAGCATCAAAGACCTAATGGATTGCTACAATCATTGCTTATGCTAAATAGGAAGAAATCACGATGGATTTTGTTATGAGATTTCCCAGATCTACGCAATGACACGATATTATCTGGGTGATTGTTGTCATGTTAACAAAAGCAACATATTTCTTGCGTTGTAGACGGTTATGTCAAAGAAATTTTTAGGATGCATGGTATTTCATGTGTTATTATTTATGATAGATTTGTAAAACTATGTTCACGTTGTGGAAGTGTATTCGGAGAGGTTTGGTTACACATTTACATCTTAGCATAATATTCATCCTCAAACTGAAGGATAATCAAAAAGGCAATTTATGTATTAGAGTATTTATTGGGGCTTTGTGTCTTGAAGTTAGAGACAGTTGGCAAGATCACAACCTACTGATTGAGTTCAATTATGATAATAATTATAAGTACATTATTCGAATGACTCATTATAAAGCAATGCATGACAGAAGATTGTGAACTCCATTAAATTTTGTGGAGGTTAAAGAACATCAAATGTGTAAGCCTTGAATTGGTTGATGAAGCTACAGAGAAAATCAAATTGATCAGAGAGTTTAAAGGCTGCTCAGGTTCAACATAAAATATATTATGACCCAAGACACAAAATAGACAAGTTTGAAATTAGTGATTTTGTGTTTATAAAGTTAGACCAGTAAAAGGTATCAACATATTTGGCCTGGGAAGCAAGTTGAGCCTCTTATATATTGGTTCTTTTAAATCATAGGAAGAATTGGTCCGGTAACTTATAGGCTAGTTTTACCTATTGTTTTGTTAGATATTCATGATGTGCTCCATATTTCAATGTTGAGGAAATGAGTTTCAAATTCAGACTATAGGATTTCACATGAATTTATAGAAATACATAGAAATTTAACATACATTGTAGAGTTTGAAAAAATTTTAGAAACATATGTTAAGAACTTGAGGAACATGCAAATTCCTTATGTAAAAAAAATAAAATGGAAGCACATACCATAAAAATTTACATGAGAAAATAAAAAGAAATGCGACATAAAAATCCCTTTATGTTCAAGTAAATTTAGAAATTTTGAGAAAAATTTTTCCGAGGGAAGATTTGTAATACCCAATTTTGACAAATCAATAAAAAATTTATCAATTTTAAAATATGACATAATTTTCAGATTATTATAAATCGAACCGAATCAATTTTTTGAAATTCTACATGATGAATCAAGCAATTTGATTTATCACATTATGCATGAAATGTAAATGTATTGGAAGATTTAAATTTTTGAAATATTAATTTAATTAGAACCTTAATTCTTTTTAACCTCCATAATCCCTCATCACCATTGCTAGCCGACACTCTCCTGTACTTATTTGTGCATGCAGCGATGGGATATAATCAAATGTCTGGGATTAATTGGGATTAAGATCAATGTCACCCTCCCTTTCATTTCCCTCTCCTGAATTTCTTTATTTCGTAAAACTCTCAACTTGATTCCTATAGTAGACACGATAACAAGGAGCCGCAGCTTGTGATTCGGGGTTCTAAGAAGAGAACAAAAAGTAGAAGCCTCTCTTTTATGATATTTGAGACATTTTTATTCCTTCTCTATGATCTTTTTTTTTTGGGGATTTGCCACGAGTTGAAGCCATGCGGGAACAGCTGTGCGACTAGTGAATCGAGAGCTATGGTCTCGGGTAGGTCAATTTACGAGTAACAGAGAAAGGACAAAGGGAAGGGAGGAAGGAGAAATAAGAAGGGAATATGAAGGTATTAGGGCGATATATTAATACTTGGAAGCCCAAACTAGAATTTCATAAATTTCTAAATGTATTATGACTCAAAGTGGTTTATTCTAAGCGCTCGAGACGAGTTTGAGGAATTCTTCATGGGGCACTTCCGTTGATTCAAGTGAAATAGGTCTGTACTAAATTAAGAATAATAACTTACTATATGATTTTTATGTAATTTTTTTTTGACACGATTGCATTTAGAATTTTTTCTATATTGTCGAATACCTGCAAAGGTTACATGAATGCAAGCTTGAATTGACAATGATAATATGATTGATCTTACTATTCTATTGATATGATAACATTCTTATAGAATTATCGCTCACAAGTATTAATTTACTTTTGTTATGCATATGATGTGTAATTTTCCTATGATAAATGCTTATTACATGAGTCATGAGTAAAGAAATATCACAAAGTGTTGTGATAGATATGCTATTACATGAATGCTTGTAAATACAAATGATAAGGAATACTAGATTCTCGACTCCTGAAATTTAAACAAGGAAGAGAACGAAAACTATTGCTATCAATTAAGCTACTAATAACTTATATTGGAAGGTTCAACCTTTATTAATTATTATTTTAGCCTACAAGCTGGGTGACAACCAAATGATATGAAATGGTATGAATATAGTCAATTCTATGCAATTACAAGTGGCATTTTTAATACTCAAGTTTTTGATTATGAAATTCTTATGAATATTCCTATAATTGCAAAAAAAAAAAAGAATGAAATGTTTGTTGAACACATTTACCGTTTGCTGCAGCTATGCCCTTCATTTTAAATGCCTCATGTGATTAAAGTATGTTTATATTCATATTCTCCTGTCATGTATATGAGCTACAAATGATCATGCACGTTTTTTTCTTTCAGTCTATAAATTTTAATTTTGTCTTTGATTATTTTGTTGATCTTACAACCCACTCTTATGCTTTGTTGACTTTCATAACAGGGTAAGGTGCATTAGGGTGAGTAGTCAGGTGTGAAGTTGTCTAGTTTTTGTATTGAATTATTTTGGAGGTTGTAGATATTCATGGGTACATATTTTTATGATGTTGGATTTTTGCAGCTGTATATGATTTTTTGGTTAATTTTGCATGCTTCATAGTATATAAGAATATATGAATTATAATTTAAAATGGATTTTAAATGTTTGTGATGATTTAGTTTGGCTAGGTCTCCGATCAAGTCCTTAACCTCTGTTGCACCACAGTTGACTTTAAAAGTTGGCCAGTTGGGGTTGTGACATGTTCCACCTGATAGTTGTCATTAAGTTTGGGAAGCATGCTATCTTACGATGGGAGAATTTATAGTGCTTACGTTGCGTCAGGGAAAAATTAAGGTCATGACTTTGTTCAAGATGAAAAAAATAGTGTAAATACTTGCCAACATTTTACAAACAATTTATGTTTTTGAGATTTCACCATTTGCAACAGCATGACCTATAAGTTGTTTAGGAGACAATCGAATTTGAACAATTTATGTTGAAGTGCAAGATAATAGAGCTAGATTATAATAACATAGTGAGATATCTGGAAAGATTGATATGTTCTATTAGCAAAGTGATGCGGTTACAAGCTTATGGGACTTCATTGGATGTCCAAAATCTAGCCTTGAAAGCGAAGCAACATAGTGGAATCAAGTCTACTCCACCCTTCAAATATGGTTTGATAGTAGTGTTGGGCGACAATGGCACACCGACTAGACTGCCAAGACTGTTACTTGTGTGAAGCCACATAAGAGAAAAGAGGATTGATCGGACCTGCGCTCTCAAGACAATTCTAGTCAAGAAGTATTTTAAGCGTCATTGATATTGATATATTGCATCTAACTGCCCAAACTTCAGAATAATTTTGTTGTTGATGGCATAGTGGAAGAAGTAGATAGTGGAGACTTTAGGGATAACGATAATGGAGATGAGTGCCAGCTAATCGTAGATGATGATAAGATTTTTATGGTTTGACGAGTTTTACAGGGTGAGCCCAAGATGGCTCAATAGTCGTTAGATATACTATCTTTTTCACAGTTTACACAATGAAGTCGATGTGCAAACTCATTATTGACAAAAACAATTGTGAGAATATGGTGTCTATATAAATAGTTGACAAATAGAGGCTTTCTTGCCGAAAACTTGTCCAAACATATTCTCAGACTTATTTGAAGAATAATTGAAGAAGGGGAATAAAATAAATTTTGACAAGTGATGTTTGATGGGGCTTTCAATGGGAAATCTACAATATCTTATGTGATGTGTTGATGGACATGTCACATTTTATTGGGCTAATTGTCATCATGATGGCCACAAAATTACCTTCTTATTTGTCCAATATGGTAAGCGTATAATACTTTTGCTCTTGAAGAAATTAACAATGATGAGTAGATGGGAGCAATAATACATCGTGCTATATTTCTACAAGTTATGAGAGGAGCAATAGAGATTAACCTCGGTGTTGTTGGAGGGTAGTCAGATAGAGGAACCGATACTTGGGGTAGTGTGATCTCTAGTGAAGGAGTTTCATGATTTTCTAACTAACAGTCTGACAATTAGATTACCACACTTATGATAGGTTCAATATATTATAGACCTCAGTTTCCGTTCATTTTTGTCGTTTTAATTCCGTTCATTTTTGTCGTTTTAATTTTAAAAGAAGTAGCTAGCTTGTCGATCGTCGTATACTTCCCTTATTTGAATAAATTTTTCTCTCGAATCAGATCAGTGATTCAGAGAGGAGAGAAACCAAATAAGAATGGATATACAACAATGACGACAAATAAGAGAAAAAAGAAAAAATAGAGAGTTTACGTGCGGTAAACCTTGCATGAATAAGTCAATAATGTCCGCCCAAACAATATCGGATGGAGACACTTTTGACCAATATCCGCGAAAGAAATACTTATGAAGACTAACTATAATAGAGAGTCTGGTGAATGTACTTGTTTTAGGATCAACAACACTCCCAGAGGAACGTCTCCTTTTGGTTAACTACATTTTGAGAGATACCCTAAAATACTCTCGGTAAAAGGGGGTTCGCTTATATTGTCATAAACCTAGGGCAATAGGTAATCAAATGAAGGTTATTTCGTATGGGAGTCCCGATACTTCAAAGCTCACACTAAGTCATTGGGTAGAGAGTCAAATCTCGAATGGGTAGCAGCATATCGACATACGGAGCCCACAAATAACCAAAATTATCTTGACGGGGATATCCCAGTACGTCAAAACACGTTCGGACCATAAGGGCAGAGGACAAATCATCGTATCCCAAACTGGTGACAACTCATCAACATCAGACTATCAAGACAATATCAACGAAGTCAAGGAGCGATATGACTCAAATGAGCTCATCAACAAGAACGTAGGGTGATCCTAAGAGGTAGAGGTAGCTGGGATGGGGTACCATAGACCAGTCATACACAACTACTAGGACCTTAAGTCTACCTGTTTGTGAAGGCAGTCGACCCAAAAAGTCCTGAGATCCCCGATCAGCAATCTATGAATTGCGTCGTCCACGGGGACCTCGATAGCCTTAAGGTCAAAGGAAGTAAATTCTATCGTATGACTATAAGTTGGAGTTCAAGGGGTGAGAGTTATACCCGCCGAGATGACAATGATGCCTCAGGAAAAGGAGAAGTGGAGGTTCCGCTACAAAGTTGGAAACAACTTCGAACAAAAGGATTTACACCCTATCTGCGTTAGGGAGTCTTCAAATACTCTAAGCGCACCAGACAATCACTTATATCGAAAAAGATATACTGTGTCATTCAGGTTGGAAAAGCAAAGAGGCTTCTCCTCGAGACATGCAATATGAATGCAGTTATCTAGAGCGGTCTTTAAATATTATGGAAGCCCTATTAGTTATGACTCGGGTTATAGCCTTGTAATTTAACCGTTTAAAATCCAGCCCGAAGGTCATGCAAGAAAATAAAGGTACATACTTTAAAATTTTGAATATTTTAATTCTAAATTTTAATTATTTTCAATATTTGTTAGGATATTTAGGTAGAAAATTAGGATTTTAAGTCCTAAAAAGCTTATATTGCATCATGATTCCTAGGTAAACCACAAAACTAAACAAGCAAAATAATCCACACACCTAATAAGACAAAAAAAATAAGCCAAATAAAATAATAAAAATGATGGTGCCGCTAGGCCTGCAACATATCCTAGAAAAAAAAAGTGGTTACACTCCGTATATACATGCCCAAACCTGATTCTTTATATCAATATCAAATGCAGAATTAAGATATGGGACACGAGCATCTGCTCCTTGTCCCCTCCACGTGGTTCCGCGCCAAACGTATCTGAACCTGTGTATTTATTTTATTTCTCCTACAAGATTCTTCTAGACTCTAAAAAGTACATAGGAAAAAAGAAAAAGACTATCTGCATGAAAATAAATGTTAGCGGGAAAGTTAACACATGCAACGTATAACGAGCCGTCTTCTAATTGGGTGAGCTGAATAAGATTTGCAAGCAAAAGAGTCTGAAATCATCACATGCTCCCCCATAGTAGTACCTATGTGTGTGTGCAAATAGAGGCATGACTAACTGCAGAAAAGCGCCCCAACACATATCATACATATTAAGAATGCAAACACACCAAAAAACGCAAAAAGGTGGTGCGTTGTTAGCAAAAGAACAACAAGAACATTACAAAACAATAGTCAAAGCCATCAAAAAAGGACTACTTAGAACCCTAAACTTTAGCCTAGTACACATTCTATCGAGAAAGTGTCATAATCAGCATCTAAGTGCAGGATAAGTCTCCGGGTACGTATGACTTTGACGGGGTCACCGCACCGACCCTGTTCCTGAGTGTCTAAAAAGTCGGCCACAATGAATTTTAGAAAGGTTTGGCCTTATATATGACCTTGTTTGTTATATGCATAATTTTAAAATTACGGTGAATAAGATAAGTAGAAATTTTTTTTTTATATTTAAAATATAGGTCATTAAATGCGAACTCATAACATGCAAGGTGACACGAGTTAAATCCTTTGAAACATTAACACAATTATATGTGTCAATCCCAATGACTTAACTTATATTGCTCCCCGGGATCAACCCGATGAGCAATGTTCGTTAAGGCATCAAGACCAACACAATATCACTCTCCTAACGAGCTGTTCGCTATCCATGCATGCATAAAAGTGCAAATGCAAGCAATCATATGATACAACTGGTGATGAAGAGTGTACTCGGTAGGCAGTGACTCGGAGAAGATGTGCATGCCTTGGTGGCAGCGACCCAAAAAGAAGGTATGTCAGCGGGGCAGTGATCCGAAGGAATAGGTATGTCGTGGCGGCAACGGTCCTAAAAGAGGAATGCCGGTAGGACAGTGACCCGCAGGTAGGGCAATGACCCGGAGAAATGGACATGCTGTGGTGGTAGTGGCTTGAATAGAGGGTATGCTAGTAGGGTATTGACCCGAAGGGATGGGCATGGCGTGACGATAACGACCCAAAAAAGGGTATGCCGGTAAGGTAGTGACCCGAAGGGATGTGCATGCCGTGGTGACAATGACCTAAATTGAGAGTATGCCGGTAAGATAGTGATCCGGGAGAATGGTCATGCCGTGGCGGCAACAACCAAAAAAGTGGGTATGCCGATAGTGCAGTGACCCGAAAGTGTAGTTCAGGTAGATGATGTTAATTATGCAAGCAAACAGACAATAAAGCGCACATGCAGACAAACAAGCATACACATGCTAACAAACATGTAGTGATGCAAGTGGTGGGTGGATCTGGTTCGAGAAAGCAGTTGGACCAAAGAAATGACAAATGGGCCGGGGCAACCTGTCGAGGTAAAGTAATATGCCGACCAATCCGGGACGACCGATTGAAGCAAAGTAAAATGTCGACCGGGCCGGGGTGGCCAGTCGAGGCAAAGTGCAAAATGTTTCATACAATGTATGCACATGCAATCAAAACACATGATCATGCTGGACATCAAGCCATGCTCGTACTAGCGACCTCATTTAGAAAAATCTGTGGTTTGCACTTAGATATGCGATATAGTCGTCTCCTGCTTTAGCGAAACATTTGGGGAAGTTCACCTCGGTGATTCCAAGGGGGAAGCTCTCTAAGAGGTTGTGAAACGGGCCTCGACTTCTCCAAGGAAAGTTAGGGAAAATAAAGCATGGGGAGATTAAGACTCCATCCCGCAGGACATGTGCTAAGGTTCACAACAAAAAGGAAACACTTGGTTTTGCAAAGGGATATTTGGCCACGTATGAAAAATCCTAACTTAAAGGCTCTCTCTAGGAAGACCAATGATTTATCACATAGGTACATCGCCGCACCGTCGTGAGCCGGCGCACGCAACCCGTATAGGCGATCAAACCCACACGCCTACAAAAAACTAACCTTAGGGCTAGCTAGGAAAGAAAACACGAAGGGTTTAAGGAAGTTATATCGCCGCGCAGGTTGTTTGTAGTTCGACGAAGTCCGAGAGGAGGCTTTCCTCGCAAAGAAGACATCCATGCTTCTTCAAGTTTACTGTCTCTATTCGTCGATGGTAGGACACTCCGGCAATGTTCCCGACCACTGGGGAGTGAGGGATGACAAGGGAGTATCTCGTCGGCGGCACGCACAAATAATGCAAAAAGGGAGAGTGTCATGCTTTCCCTAGTTTCTGCGTGCGCGGGGAGTGAAAGTCTGCTCTAGAACGCCGGAGGGAGGCTTCGCCGGCGTGAGAGGAAGTCTAGGAGAGTTGTTGCGGTTATGAAGCCCAGAAGGAAGCACTAAATTCAGAGCTCTGCGTAGGATGGAGCTGGGGTCAGTGAGAACTTGACGCTGTGTAAGGAGGCCGCTCATGCGGCTGGCCGAGAGAAGAGTGGGACGGTCGGGATCGCGTGAGAAAATCCTTAGGTAGGAGGTCTTGACACAAGGAGGATGACTGCGACATGGGCTTTCGCCAGCAAGGAACGTCGGTCGACGGGGGTCGAGCGTGAGGAGACTGGTTGAATTAGGAGGAAGTGGCGCGACGTGATTATGGCTAGGGCACGGGTGATTCACAGATCAGGGGAGTCCGAGCGATGGAAGGGCACCACATTAGATTAAAGGGGATTTTTTTAATTATTATTATTCACTTAATATTCTCGATTTGCGCATTACTGGTTCGGAAGAGACACCGTATTGAAATGGGCGTCCTTAGGTAAAATCAACGTTTCAGACACACTCGCGTGGTTTGTTTTGTCATCCTGCATCGTCTGGACAACTTCGTGGACGATCAGACTAATTTTAACTAGTTTTGCGTGTGACTCGACTAATAATATTCCTTGATCTGATCGGAGTCGTCTGATATGCAGAATGTAGATCGACATTCACATAAGTGAAAGGCAAAATCTAGCAAAATGATCTTTGATGCGTGCCTCTCAACACGCGCCGGAGGTTCTCAAACGGATGTCTTGAGCTATTTGAAATATCATATGCACGATGCATGACCCTGATGCGCTCAGGTGGACATCGTGGCGTCTCAATGCCATGGGAGGCTCTGGATGGACATATGGTGTCTTCTAATCATCAAATTAGGCACCAAACAAGTCTCACATCCGGAATGAGCCTCATAGAAGGAATTTTCCCGGGTAGGGGCGCATCGCCACCAAACCTAGCCACTTGTTCTGAACAAGTGCTAGAAGGTTCCGGGTGAGTGCTTTGAGCTACTGGATGCTACGGACTGATCGTGGACGATCCCAAGCCATCCTTCTTCCGCGTTGCGGGTCAAAAATGAACAACAATCAAAACAAGAAAAGGCTAAGAAACCAATCATCGACGACATTGATGCATACGATAATGTAACAATCAAATTGTTGAGTGAGAGAAGGGACACAATGCATCCAGTTGCTACCCCTAGCAATTAATGCTTGGACTGAAAACCAATGTCTCACAAAAGGTTCAACTATTACTCAAAGGAAGAAAACTGGTCACGACAATATGAACGAAACTCCTAGTACAGAGAGATACTATAACTCCAGAAAGTGAAACTCCTAGTATGAAGAGAGTGACTCAACCCAGCGGAGTTGTCATTTTGTTTCCGTTCAATTTTCTCTTTATTTTAAAAGGAATCACTAGCTTATCGATCATCGTATATTTCTCTTCTTCGAATAAATCTCCCTCCCCAATCAAATCAGTGATCTAGAGAGGAGATGCACAGAATAAGTAGACATACGACAATGACGACAAACAAGAGAAAAAACAAAATGTGGAAAGTCAGCGTGAGTTAAACCTCTTAAGGATAGATCAAGAATGTCTGCTTAAACAAGATCGGATGGAGGCATCTTGGACCAATATCCACGAAAAAAATAACTATGTAAACTACCAATAAATAAAAAATCAGATACATGCCTGTTTTGGGGTCAAGAGCACTCCCAGAGGAATTTATTCCTATTGATTAATTACATCTTGGAGGATGCCTAAGAATACTCTTGACAAAAGATGATTCACTTATATTATCATGAACTTAGGGCAATAGGTCATCAAAGGAAGGTTATTCCGTGTGAGAAAGTTCCGATGCTTCAAATCTTACGCTAAGCCATCGGGCAGAGAGTCTTTCACATCCCGAGTGGGTGGCAGCTTATCTACAAACGAAGCTCACGGAATAACCAAAATCATCTCGACGGGGATATCCCAATGCGCCAAAACATGTCCGAGCCATAAGATCAAAAGACAAATCATCGTATCCCAAACGGGCAGCAACTCATCAACATCGGGTCATCAAGACGATATCTACGAAGTCAAGGAATGACATGGCTTAAAGGGGCTCAACAACAAGAAGGTGAAGTGATCCTGGCGTATCATGGACCCGTTACATACACAACTATTAGTTGTCCTAAGGTCTACCTGACCATGAAATTAGTCGATCCGACCGTGAAAGTAGTCAATCCAAAAAGTCCTGAGATTTCCGGTTAGCAATTCGCGAATTGCGTCGTTCACCAGGACCTCGTTAGTCTTAATGTCAAAGAAAAGAAATTCTATCCTATGACTATAAGTTGGAGCTCCAAGGGGTGAGACTTATATTCGTTGAGATGCATATGATGCTTCAGCAAAAGGAGAAGTGGAGGTTTAGTTTTAAAGTTAGAAATAACTCCGAACAAAAGAATTTACACTCCGTCTGGGTTAGGGAGCATTCTAACACCCCATACAACATTAGAAAACCACCTATATAGTCAGGTTGGAGAAATACGTGTGCTTCTCATTGGGATATGAAATATGAATGTAATTATTTGGAGCGGTCCTTAAATATTGTGGAGGCCCTATCATAGTCATGCAATACAAGTCGTTTAAAATTCTGCCCAAAGGCCATGCGGGAAAATAAAAGTACATATTTTAAAATCCTAAATATTTTAATCCTAAATTTTAATTATCTTAAATATTTTATCAGGATTTTTATGTAGAAAAATTAAGATTTTAAGTCCTGAAGAGCATATATTGCATCGTGATTTTCAGATAAACCACAAATAAACATGATAAACAATCCACATAGGCAGACATGCAATAAGATTGAGAAAACAAGTTAAATAAAATAATAAAAAGACCGGTGCTGTTGGGTCGACAACATATATTAGAAAAGAAAAAGATGTCCGAACTCTGTATATACATGCCCGGACCTAATTCTGTATATCAGTATCAAAGAAAAAATTAAGAAATGAGGCACTAGTATATTCTCCTGATTCTCTCCACGTGGTTTCCGCATCGAACGTGTCAGAACCCGTGCCCGTATCTCATTTCTGCTATAAGACTCTCTTGGACTATAAAAAGTACACAAAAAAGAGAAAATGACTCGACCTACATGAAAAGAAATGTTATCAGGAAAACCAACACATGCAACGTATAACGAATTGTGCCTTATAATTGGGGGAGCTGAATAATATATGCAAGTAAAATGGTAAAAAATTATCACATGCTCCCCCACATTACCAGTGTGTGTGCATAAAGTGGTACAAATCTCTGTAGAAAAATGCTCTAACGTACTACCATACATATCAGACATGCAGACACCAATAATCGCAAAAAAGTGTGGCGTCATTAGCGTAAGAACATCACAAAACAATAATCGGAGGCGTTGAAAAATGACTACCTAGCACCTTAAACCCTAGCGTAAGACACCATATACCGAGAAAGTGTTCTAACCAACATCTGAGTGCACGATAAGTCTCCGGCTACGTATGACTTTGATGAGGTCGCCGCACCGGCCTCGGCCTAAGAGCATGAACGATCTGAAAAGTGTCACCCGGGATAAATTATAGAAAGGGTCGACATTATATATGACATAGTTTGCTATATGTATAATTTTAAAATTATTACGAATAAGATAAGTAGAAAAAAAAAATATTTTTTAATTTTTAAAATAAGGGTCATTAAATGCGTACCCGTAACATGCAAGGTGAAACGAGTTAGATCCTTTGGAATCTTAGTACAATCATACTTGTGTCAATCCCGACGACTTAGCTCTCATAGCTCCCCGGGATCAATCCGACTAACGATGCTCGTTAAAACATCGTAACCAACACAGGATCAGTCTCCTAACGAGCTCACTCGCTTACCATGCACACATACAAGTGCAAATGCAAGCAATCAATTCATACAAGTGGTGATAAAAGAGTATACCGTGAAGGCTGACTTAGAGAAGATGGGATGTCTTGGTGGCAGCGACTCAAAGAAGATAGTTTGCCGGTAGAGCAGTGACTCAAAAGAATGGGCATGCCGTGGTGGTCGCGACCTGAAAAGAGAGTATGCTGGTAGGGTAGTGACCTGAAAAAAGGGCATGTCGTGGTGACCGCAACCCGAAAAGAGGGTATGCTGGTAGGTTAGTGACACAGAGAAATGCGTAGGGAAACTACCCGAAAGAATGGGCATGCCGTGGCGGCAGCGGCTCTAAAAGAAGACATGCCAGTAAAGTAGTGTTCCAAAGGGATGGGCATGCAGTGGAGGCAGTGACCCGAGAAGAGGGAATGCTGGTAGGACAGTAACCCGAAGGGATGGACATGTCGTAGAGACAGCAGCTAGAAAGGAGGGTATGCCGATAAAACAGTGACCTAAAAGAAGTGCAGCTCAGGTAGATGATATTAATAATGCAAGCAAACACACAATAGGGCGCAATGCACCATGCAGACAGACAAGCATACACATGCAAACAATTAACATGTAGTGATGCAAGTGGTTGGTTGACCAAGTCAGAGAAACCGGTCTGACCAAAGAAATGTCGATCGGGCCGGGGCAGCCAGTCGAAGCAAATTGACATGTCGGCCGAGCTGGGGCGGTCGGTCGAAACAAAGTGAAATGTCGACTGGGCCGGGGTGGCCGGTCGAGGCAAAATGAAAAATGTTTCATAAAATGTATGCACATGCAATCCAAACACATGATCATGCTGGACATCAAGCCATGCTCGTACTAGCAACCTCACCTGGGAAAACCTAGGGTTTGCATTTGGATATGCGGCATAGTCGCCTGCTGCTTTGGCGAGGCATGTGGGGAAGTTCTCTCCGGTGATTCCGAGGAAACTCTTCATAAAGTTGTGAAACGGGTCAACTAGAAAGCTTCTCCCATTTCAAAACTCCTCCCATTTTGTAAAGCGAGCTAGCTACGAAGCTTTTCTCACTTTGCAAAACCTAGCATCCAAACTTCTTCAAGGAAATTTGGGGAAACCAAAGCAGGGGGAGATTGAGACTCCAATCCGCAGGGCATATGCTAAGGTTCACAAAAAAAAAAAGGAAACACTCGGCTTCGTAACGGGGATATTTGGCCACGTGTGGAAAATTTTAACCGAAAGGCTCTAAGAAAACCAACGATCCATCATATAGGCACGTCACTGCGCTGGCTTACGCCGACGCACGCACCCTGTGTAGACAATCGAATCAACATGCCAACCAAAACTAATCCTAAGGCTAACTTGGAAAGAAAAGATGAAGGGTTTAAGGAAGTATACCGCCGCGTAGGTTGTTCGTAGTCTGACGAAGTCCGAGAGGAGGCTTTCCTAGCAAAGGAGAAGACGTCCACACCTCTTCAAGCTGTTGGACCGTTGCTGTCTGTCGATGGTAGGACACACCGACGACGTTCCTGGCCACTAGGGAGTGAGGGATGACGAGGTGGAGTATCTTGTTGGCGGCATGCTCAAATAATGCGAAAGGGAGAGCGTGAAGCTTTGCCCTAGTTTCTGCGTGCGCGGGAGTGAACGCCGGTTGTAGAATGTCGGCGGAAGGTTTGCGCGTCGGAGGATGTTTCATCGGCGTGAGTGGAAACCTAGGAGAGATGCTGCGGTTGTGAAGCCCAGAAGGAAGCTCGAAATCCGGAGCTTTGAGTAGGAAGGAGTTTGGCTTGATGAGAACTCGATGTTGACGTGTAAGGAGGCCACGCGTGCGGCTGGCTGAGAGGAGAGGGGGATAGCCAGGGTCGCGCGAGAAAATCCTTGAGTAGGAGGCCTTGATGCGAGGAAGAAGACTGCGACAAGGGCTTTCGCCGACAAGGAATGTCCGTCGGTGGGGCTCGAGCGCGAGGAGATTAGCCGAAGCAGGATGAAGCGAAGGGACATGATTAGGGCTAGGGCACAGCTGATTCGTGAATCGGTGTAGTCCGTGCGAAAGAAGGGGATCGCGTGAGATTAAAAGGGATATTTTTTTAATTTTATTATTATTATATTACTTTATTCATATAAAATTCTCGATTTGCGCATTATTGGTTCGGACGCGACACCGTATTGAAATGGGCGTCCTCGAAAGGTAAAATCGACTTTCCAAATGCACTCGCGTGATTTTTTCGTCATCTGGGATCGTCTAGACAACTTCGTCGACGATTGGATGGGATCGTAAAGACAACTTCATCGACGATTGGATTAATTTGAAACAGTTTTGCGCAAGGTGCAGAGAATAATATTCGTCGATCCGATCAGAGTCATCCGACGTGCAGAATGCCAACTGGACTTAGCCTTAAGTGAAAGCTAAAGTTTACATAATGATCCTAGCCGCGTGCCCCTCAACACATGTCAGAGGGTCTCTAACGGATGTCTCGAGCTACGGGAAACAACATATGCATGAAACATGACTCTGATGCGCTCAGGTGGACATCGTGACCTCCCATGGCCATGGGAGGCTTTGGATGGACATATAGTGACTTCTAAAAATCAAATTAGACACTAAGCAAGTCTCACATAATGAATGGGCTTCGCAGAGGGAATTTTCTCGGGTAGGGCCAAATCGCCACCAAACCTAGCCACTTGCCCCTAACAAGTGCTGGAAGATCCCGGGTGGGTGTCTTGTGCTACCGGATGCTATGGACTGACCATGAACCACCACCCTAAGCTATGTAGGTGGACACCCTAAGCTATGTAGGTGGACACCCTACACTCATGACATTAAAAATTGATGCCAACAACCTCATCNGGATGAAGCGAAGTGACACGATTAGGGCTAGGGCTCAATTGATTCGCGAATCGGGGTAGTCCGTGCGAAGGAAGGAGATCACATTGGATTAAAAGGGATATTTTTTTAATTTTATTATTATTATATTATTTTATTCATATAAAATTCTCGATTTGCGCATTACTGGTTTGGACGCGACACCGTATTGAAATGGGCATCCTCCAAAGGTAAAATCGACTTTGAGAACGCACTCGCGTGGTTTTTTCCGTCATCCGGGGGTGTCTAGACAACTTCGTCGACGATTGGACTAATTTGAAACAGTTTTTCGTGTGGTGCGGCGAATAATATTCGTCGATCCGATCAGAGTCGTCCGACGTGCAGAATGCCAACCGGTCTTAGCCTATGTGAAAGCTAAAGTCTAGCGGAATAATCCTGGCCGCGTGCCCCTCAACACATGCCAGAGGGTCTCTAACGGATGTCTCGTGCTACAGGAAACAACATATGCACGAAGCATGACTCTGATGCGCTCAGGTGGGCATCGTGACCTCCCATGGCCATGGGAGGCTTTGGATGGACATGTAGTGACTTCTAATCATCAAATTAGACACCAAGCAAGTCTCACATATTGAATGGGCTTTCCAGAGGGAATTTTCTCGGGTAGGGCCAAATCGGCACCAAACCTATCCACTTGCCCCTAACAAGTGCTGGAAGATCTCGGGTGGGTGTGTTGTGCTATCGGTTGCTATGGACTGACCGTGGACCACCACCCTAAGCGATGTAGGTGGATACCCTACACTCATGAAATTAAAAATTGATGCCAACAACCTCATCCCAGCATCAATGCTTCCTAATTGACCAACCTATCAGATGTGACTTGTGGAGTATGAGAAACTACAAAGAAGGCTATGGATTTGATGGTCGTGGACTAGTCCTTTTATCGTATCAATTTTTTATTGTGCCTTAGAAAGATGGGTTGTGGCACATGCATTGATTGTAGGTATTGAACAAGATTACTATCAAGTATTGGTTTTCCATTCTGAGACTGGATGACTCATTGGATTAGTTACACGGAGTTAAGAGTTTTTCAATATAGATATGTGTAGTGGATATCATTAGATTCATATGAGGCCTTGGGGTGAGACACAAATTACATTGGTATGAGTGGATGGTCATGTTAATTGGTCTGTCCAGTGCTCCCGAATACTTTTAGAAAGCCAATGAATCAAATTTTTTGAGTTTTCATTGGGAAGTTTGTGATTGTGTACTTTGATGATATATGGGTGTATAATTGTTTAGAGGAGGATCACTTGTAGTACTTACGATGTGTTTAGAGTTATTTGGACAAGTTAGCTCTATGGCCATGAGGCAGTGCTATTTTTTGACACTGTAAACATACTTACTAGAATATATAGTATAAGTTTTTGACATCGAGATTTGTCTCGCAAAAGCAAAGCTATTGTGAATTAGCTCAGCATTCAATCATTCACTCAAGTATTTAGTCAATCTCGATCCAATAATATTTATGGACCTTGGGATTAGGGGCTTATAAATAAATATTTTAAGGCATGTAATTTTGATATGTTTTATTGAATAAATTTTAGCTCTTCTAGTTTTCGATCAAGCTGGATATGTGATTACCTAATTCTATAGGAGCCTTCTCCTTCTGTAGATCTGAGGCCTAGATTTTTTTATTTTGATAAGTTCTTTACTCATCTTATTTTCTTCTACATTTTTGTTAGTGGCTTGATTGCATGTGATTTTGTTTGAATTTGACTTTATTAGAAATATTTTGGTGATTAAATTGTAATTGCTCATTGTTTGTATTTCATGAATGCTTTTGGCTGCAAATCAGTAATTTGAATATTGTATTTCTGTTTTAATTCACTTTATATTCTTCCTTCCTTTTCTAATTTTTAGTGTGTTTTTTAATTTTTATTTTGGTTCTAAAAACAAATTAATACCTTTTTAAAGGTATTCCAAATAATTTTCAGTTGTTTGAGCGTNTAAATTATAATTGCTCATTGTTTGTATTTCATGAATGCTTTTGGCTGCAAATCAGTAATTTGAATATTGTATACTGTTTTAATTCACTTTATATTCTTCCTTTTCTAATTTTTCAGTGTGTTTTTTAATTTTTATTTTGGTTCTAAAAATAAATTAATACCTTTTTAAAAGTATTCCAAATAATTTTCAGTTGTTTGAGCGTTTTTAAAAAAATCATATTTTAACCAAATATACCGAGCATGTTCTATTACCAAAGATGCCTTCTGTATGCCCAGCAGATCAAATCATAAACAAAATAAAATAAAAGATAAATGATAAAAAAATTGGTGATCCCAGACAGCCTTTTAGGAATTGAGAGTTTTTTTTTTTGCATATTTACTAAATCTTCTTATGTTCTGATAATTGTGTGAAGATTAGCTCTCTAGGAGTCTTTGGTAAACTCATATTGTGCTTTAATCGTTTGCCATATTTTAGGATAAGCAGCTGAAGTCATCCTCTCAGAAGAACATTGAGTCAGATATTCTGAGACAGCATATAAAGAAAGAAAAAGAAGCAGCTAAACACGGAAAACACCCATATTATCTAAAGAAATGTCAGTAACTGATTCTTGTGCACTTTTTTTCTTTCTGAAGTTTTGATCAAACGTAACACATTTTGAATGTGCAGCTGAAATTCGTGAGAGAAAGCTCATCAAGAAATATGAGGAACTAAAGGTACTGTTTGCAACTTGTAACAATATTTTTATTTGTTATTATTTGCAATATCATGTCATGAAAAGTATTAGTGCTCTTCACTACACGATGGACTTACAATTTAATTCCACCTGGATTTTTTTGAAGATTATGCCTGGAGAGGGTTTCTCTCTCCATCTTTAATAATTGGATTTCATCTTCATGCCTTAGTAGTGTATCCGTGCTCCCTGTCGGATTGGGATGACCATTTCTCCATTGGATATCTTGTTCGTTTTTCTCATGGATAAGTGTGACCAGCATCCAACTCTTGGTTCTAGAACCTCTTATTTAACATTGTCTAACAAGTAGGGCTGTAGAACTTCCCATTGGTTCCCTCAATAGGAATTCCAACCCTTTTATTTTAAGATTAGAGTCTCCTAAATATTTAAGGTTTTGGCGCATTCATGGTACTCAAGTTGATGGTAATTTTGAAATAAAGAAAAACAAACGAATTCCTGCAATAAAATAGATTTAACCATTTTTAACAGTTTGATCTTTGTAAATGAATTGAGAGTATTACTAAGTCTTGTAATGGCTACAAATGCAATTTTTTTGTATTTATGGGTATGTGAAGGAAACTAACTAGGGTTAATCTAAATGGCAGTCTTAATTCTTAAAAGATAAGAGTGAATGAAAGTGTTTATAATCAAAATTAGATCAGAATACAATTTGAAATATTAATTATGGAAAGAGATGCATGACATACTACAACTCAGTTTTGGGAAGATAATTATTGGTGGCGATTTAAATGTACTCAAAGGCTCTACTAGTTCTACTATAATGGACTATAAGAGGATTCATGATGGATGGTTATGATATATGAATGTGATGGAAGAAGTTATGTTTGATTTTGTAGTAGCCTTTGTCCTTACAATAACAAATACATCCTTTAAGAAATTTGGAGTACATTTAGTTACATTTTAAATTTAGGCCACCAAATCACAGACAGATTTTCTTTTACTTGGATTAATAACATGGATACATCTCTTGGAAGTACAAATAAAAAAAAATAAAATATTTAAAGCGATGAATTCGATAAAATAAGTTTGATGTATTCATAATGCAGATAACATAGTTTTAGTAAATATGAAGACACCATATAATGGTTGAAATAATATTTTGAAATTAATATTAAATGATAGATTTTTAAAGAGGAAATTTTTTTAAAGGAGAATATTGAATAGAATCGTGAAATTTATTTAGATGGATTGAGTAGGTGATGTTGAGTTGGATAAGGAATTATCTTGGAAACTTAAGAAGGCTTTTTAGTTGGTTGACTTGCAAAGGGCTAATTTATATTGAGCAAGACAGGCAATAAAGAAATCCCATATAGCCAAATTTATTACGGCAGAATAAGAAATGCCAAAATAAATGTGTGATAAAATTTTGGTGGTTTTGATGATGCACAATAAGATGATGGGTAAAATAATTGTTGAAAATTTAGGAAGAAAAAAAAAGGAAATGAGATGACATGTTAAAAATATTGTGAAGCAGTTATTGTGCAAAACAAGCGAATTCCTAATGTAGCGCTTATTAAGAATGCATAAAAATATGAGGAATCATAAACCTGATTAGTAATGTTGGTACAGGGCTTATGTGAATGACGATAATCATATGTAAAACATATATTGCGGGCAATAATGATAATTGCAATCCATACCAAATTTATTTGTGTCAGTCAAATTGAAACAAACAAATGATGGGAGATTATAGAAATCTTTTTTATTGTAAAAAAATAAAAGATAAAGAGAAGGATACCTGATTGCATTGTATACGTTGTAGTTAAGCTAAAATACAAGGCTGATATGGCATACTATAGAAACATGGTTTCTGTAATAGATTAATTCCTGCTAAATGAAGCACTGTGACTCTAATGCTATTCAACAAGACGCAACGCACTAATACCTTTACGTATCTCTCTGTTTCATTTGCAGGCTTCAGGAAAGCTTCATGCATTCATTGAGAATCGGAGGAAGAAGAACGCCTCAAAAGACCACCGCTTTATGCCATATCGTAAATCAAGTTATGGTGATCAAAGTTAAATCATGTAGTACTCGAGCCTTCAAAACTTCTATATTTTATGCTGTAACTTTTATATCTAAACAATTTATGCGCAGCCAACAACTCAATACACTCCAACAACAGGTTTTATTACTTCATTTTATTTTTTTTATGAAAGTTTCCATCTAATTCGCCTTTATGGAAGATGGAGCTATAGGGGGGCAAAAGTGTAGTAAGTGATTAAATTTTGCTAATGAAGTAATAACGTTATTATTACTATTTTTTTAACAGTTGCATAAGGTTACATGGGTATGAATTTTAAGGGTTTATTTTTATTTTTATTTTGGGTTCCTTCTAATACCAATTTGGTCTTCATCACTTTATTAAACATAAATTTGATTTTCCATCCGAGTTTTATAGATTGTTATTCTCCAATTTATTGAATGTTAAACTTGGTGTTAAGCATATTTTGACTTCTCATTAGCCTATCTTATTTCCTTGAGGTCAGCCTTTCTAATCCTTATCCCTTGATCCTGAAGTATGTTATATTTCTATCTTCCTGGAAATTTTGGTATGTTACTTCTAATTGGACCCTTAAAAATTCTCAAATTACCATCAAATTTTTTTTTAAAAAAATTTATACAATCTGAATATTTGGTTTCACATAAAGAATATTATTGATATAACTTGTGATTCTAATGATGCATTGGGAAGACCACGAGTTAGTGACATCAGACGATCTGATATGCCGGGTTGTGCCATTTCTGATAATGGGTTAACCGAGGCTTTATTTGGTATGTTACTTCTAATCGGACCCTTAAAATATCTCAAATTACCATCAAAATTTTTTTTTAAAGATTTATACCATTTGAATTTTTCGTTTCACATAAAGAATATCTTTAATATAACTTGTGATTCTAATGATGCATTGGGAATACCACGAGTTAGTGACATCAGACGATCTGATGTCTGGTTGTGTCATTTTTGATAGCAGGTTAACCAAGGCTTTATTTGGTATGTTACTTCTAAATCGGACCCTTAAAAATTCTCAAATTACCATCAATTTTTTTTTTAAATTTATACCATCTGAATATTTCGTTTCACATAAATAATATCTTTAATATAACTTGTGATTCTAATGATGCATTGGGAATACCACGAGTTAGTGACATCAGACGATCTGATGTCTGGTTGTGTCATTTTTGATAGCAGGTTAACCAAGGCTTTATTTGGTATGTTACTTCTAAATCGGACCCTTAAAAATTCTCAAATTACCATCAATTTTTTTTTTTAAATTTATACCATCTGAATATTTTGTTTCACATAAATAATATTATTAATATAACTTGTGATTCTAATGATGCATTGGGAAGACCACGGGTTAGTGACATCAGATGATCTGATATGACGGGTTGTGTCATTTCTGATAGAGGGTTAACCGAGGCTTTATTTGGTATGTTACTTCTAATCGAACCCTTAAAAATTCTCAAATTACCATCAATTTTTTTTAAAAAATTTTATACAATCTGAATTTTTCGTTTCAGATAAAGAATATTATTAATATAACTTGTGATTCTAATGATGCATTCGAAATACCACAAGTTAGTGACATTAGACGATCTGATATGTCGGGTTGTGACATTTCTGATAGTGGGTTAACGGAGGTTTTATTTGGTATGTTATTTCTAATTGGACCCTAAAAGATTCTCAAATTATCATCAATTTTTTTTTTAAATGTATACCATCTGAATATTTCGTTTCACATAAAGAATATTATTAATATAACTTGTGATTCTAATGATGCATTGGGAAGACCACGGGTTAGTGACATCAGGCGATCTGATATGCCGGATTGTGTCATTTCTGATAGCGGGTTATCTGAGGCTTTATTTTGTATGTTACTTCTAATCGGACCCTTAAAAATTCTCAAATTACCATCAATTTTTTTTTTAAAAATTTATACCATCTGAATTTTTCGTTTCACATAAAGAATATTATTAATATAACTTGTAATTCTAATGATGCATTGAGAATACCACAAGTTAGTGACATCAGACGATCTGATATGTCGGGTTGTGTCATGTCCGATAGCGGGTTAACCGAGACTTTATTTGGTATGGTACTTCTAATCGGACCCTTAAAAATTCTCAAATTACCATCATTTTTTTTAAATTTATACCATCTGAATATTTCGTTTCACATAAAGAATATTTTTAATATAACTTGTGATTCTAATGATGCCTTGGGAAGACCACGAGTTAGTGACATCAGACGATCTGATATGCCGGGTTGTGTCATTTATGATAGCGGGTTAACCGAGGTTTTTAGTAAAATCCTATAATAAGTCTTATAAAAAATTCTCTGCCAATAAAAAAAGGAAGAATGAAATGACTTGAAAGTTTTTTTGAAGTATTTTGAGCTAAATCATTTGCATATTTATTTCAAGCTAAATGTGTTGGTCTTAGTCTTCTAGGCAGTCTTTTTCTAGAAGTTGAGTTGCATTCTTTTTGGGTTATCATCCATCTGCTTGTAAGCTAAACTTGTCGTCTTTGAGGTCCCAGGCATGCTTTCCTTCAGAAGATGAATCATCTTCTTTGGGGGTTACTAAAACCCTGTTTTATGCTAAATGCGTAAACCTTCGAGTCAGAGACAGTATTTTTTCTAGAAGTTAATTTTTGTTCATTGTCGGTTTCTACCCATCTATTTTATACTTTACATGTTGACCTTTGGATTCAGACAGCCCTTGTGGAAGTTGAAATACCTTCTGTGTGGGTTACAACCTCTACAGTTACACTAAGTGTGTCGGCCTTTAGGTCCAAGTACTCATGCCTCTAGAAGTTGTCTTTTGTGTGGGTTACCACTCATATGCATTTATGCTAAATGCGTTGACCTTTGAGTCAGAGACATTCATTCCTTCGAAAGTTGAACCCCCTTCATTGTGGGTTGGCACCCACCAGTTTGACGCCTTGCGCATTGACCTTTAGGTCTAGGAAATTCTTTCTTCAGAAGTCGAATCACCTTTGTGAGTTGACACTAACCTGTTTTCGCCTTGAACGTTGACCTTAGGTTCCAGACAGTCATTCTTTCAAAAGTTGATTTGTCTTTTGTGTGGGTTTCCACTCACCTACTCTACGCTTCATACGTTGACCATCGAGTCCAGACAATCTTTCCTTCGAAAGTTGACTTGCATTCTTTATGGTTTAAAACCCACTTGCTCTACGCTAAACACGTCGACCTTCGAGTCCGAGGTAGTCATTCATATGAAGTTGAATTCCCTTCATTGTGGGCATATTGTATGCCCACTCGTTTTGGCTTAATGGGCCGACCATTGGGTTCGAGGCCATCCTTTGAAAGTTAACTTGCCTTCATTGCGAGCTATTTGTGATGTTCACTTTATACTAAAAGAACAATTCAACTAAGCTCATGATGACAGTGTGTAAGAGAAGCCCTGTGTTTCCTTTAAATTGATTATTCGATTGTCATCCATGTAAAGTGTAATTTCTTTAAAGTGTTCTATACCCAACACAACCAATAATCGACGTGAGAGAGTTCATTGCACTTCTCTTACTGTGTCGTTCTGTCACATGCCTCATGCCACTCATTATAAATGAATGTGGTTGTTTCTCTCTCTCATTACTCAATGTGGTGTATATCCTTGAATGATATACTTAAATTTGTCTTAAAGCTAAACATTTTTTGTGGTAAACTTTTTGATTATCTAATTGATCCATGTTTAGTTGTGATTTCTTCATATCCATTGATGTCGTGATGCTATGTGCAGTAGGAATTGCCTTGATTGCTTCTTACTAAAGTATTTTATGTTGCTAGACTACCATGTTCATCTAGCAGATGATATCTCTCAAACCATATGACTTTCTTGTCTGATCTTTCATGGGAGCATCTCGTTTTAGGATATTTCTACCTTCATAGCCACTCGATTTCGATGTCTCTCGAACCATATGATTTTCAGTCGATTCTTTCATGAGAGCTTGATAGTTGACTCAGATCACATGAGATGACCAAGTCTTCTCAATTGACCACACTATCTAGTCACTGGTCGTAACATGTTTAAGTTGGAACATCTCAGGCTTTATACCCCCTGATTAAGCCACATTTGCCTCACTCGACGAGAACCAAGTTCGACTGTCTAGTCAATTCTTCATGCGAGGGCATAACAGATGATTCAAATCACACGAGTTGATCGAGCATTCTCAATTAACCACATTATTTAGTCATTGGTCAATTACAAATTTAAGTCAGGAGACCTTGGGATTACCCAAGATAATCTAACCTTCTCGATCTAGTTACCTTCTTTACTTCTTAGGTTGGATGTGAGATCACATTAAATCTTTCCATCCTAATGTAACAAGCATATTAGATTTGGTAAGACATCTTTTTCTCAACTATTTCTTAAGATTGGAAGTAAACCCCCTTAAATGGACTAATGCATCTTTTCTTAAACTAGCTCAAATTTAAATCTGAGGTTTGGAAGTCAGCTCACCTTAAATAGAACTAAGGCATCACCTCTTCAACTACTTAAGATTGGAAGTAAGCTCCATAAGTAGAAGTAAGACATCTTTTCTTAAACTTTCAAATCAAATCAAATATGAGGTTTAGAAGTGAGCCCACCTTATATATGAGTAAGACATCTTTTCCTCAACTGGTTTTTAAGATTGGAAGTAAACCCCCTTAAATAAGATTAAGAATCTTTTCTTAAACTAGTTCAAATCAAATCAAATATGAGGTTTGGAACTAAGCCCACTTTAAATAAGAATAAGGCATCATTTCCTTAACTAGTTCTTAAGATTGGAATTAAGCCCTTTTAGATGGAGTAATATATGGTTTCATAAACTAAATCAAATCATAGGATGAGAATGAAACTACCCTTTATGAAATAAGTTTAAAAATCCTCAATTAATCTCGGGTTGGTCGTGAGGCCCCCTTAAATGGAGCAAGACTTTCCTTTTTCATCTAGTTATTTTGTTTACCTCTTAGGTTGGATGTGAGACCACCTTAAATAGAGTATGGTTGCCCTTCATAATTTATTAGGCATATCAAATCAAATTTTAGGATAGGAGTAAAATCACCTTAAATGGAGTAAGGTTTCCTACACTTAGAATAGTGCTCGAGTTGGATGTGAGTCCCCCAACATTCCTCATCGATCTAGTCACTCTGTTCACTACTCATGTTGGATACCAGTCCCTTGGCATTCCTCCCTAGAATAACACGTATCTCAAGCTCTGTGCCTTGATCAGATCTTAGGTTTCAGTGCCTTCCTTCCTAATATGATCACTTTAACTAGTTCGCTAGCAAATGTGAGTCCCTTATTGTTCCTGCTCGATTTAGTCATTATACTTTTTGAGTTGGATATAAGTCACTGATCCTTCCTTTCTAGCATACTTAGGCTTCGTGCCTCAATTAGATCTCAAGTTGGATGTAGATCCCAGTGTTTTCTTCTTGGTATGATCATTCTGACCAGTTCTCGACGAATGTGAGTCTCTCAATGTTCCTGCATGATCTAGACACCTTCTAAATTGAATGTTTGTCCTAGAGCTTCCTTCATAGTTTACATAGGCTCTGTGGCTCAATCAAATATCAGGTAGGATGTAAATGCTGGTGTCTTTCGTCCGATACAATCACTTTGACTAGCTCTTGAGCGGATGTGAGCCCCTTCGCATTCCTGCTCGATTTAGTTACTATAATTTTTAGGTTGGATATAAGCTTCAGAGCTTTCCTTCCTAACATACTCATGTTCCATGCCTTCATCAGATCTCAGGTTGGATGTAAATGTCAACATTTACATTTTTCTTCTTAATATGATCATCTTCACTAGCTTTCGAGTAGTTGTGAGTCCCTCAGCATTCCTGCTCGATCTAATCACCTTCTAAGTTGGATGTCAGTCACATAACTTTCCTTCCTAATTTGCTCTGGCTTTTTTCCTAGGGCTCCATGCCTTGATTAGATCTCATGTTGGATGTCAATCCCAACGTTTTCCTTCCTAATTCGATAAGCTTAAAAAGTTCTTTTGCAGATGTGATGCCACATGAGTAGGATATCATTCTGATATGAAACCCTTTTCTTACAAAAAATTAAGGAAAAAGAAAAAGAGGGTTATAAAACCCTCCTCTAATAGCCGAAAAAGGAGGTTCTTCCACTTTTCTTAAGCACAGGCTCTAAGAGTTGAAACCCTCTGCTCCATTTTGGCTCCATTCTGTGCTGGCGATCCCATGTACGACATCCCATCGGAGCAAACTTCTCCCCTCACTGATAAGCCTCTCCTCACGATGACTGACACCCCCCCAAACATTTGTTTGATACTCTAATCGCCTCCTCACCTCACGCTTGACAGCGCCCTCCTCCCACGCTGGCGCTCTTCTCCCCTACGCCCAGCTGCCAGCTTTCTCCCAGACACGTCGTGTTGCTTCCCCTCGGCCCAAGACTGCTGGCTTAAAGACCCTATCTCCCTTTCACATGAAGCCGAGGCTGATCACTTTTTAACTCGCTGCTCCTCTCTTACTGCTTCACTTCAGTTGGGTCTTGCCCCTCTTGATCTTCTCGAAGCCCACATGTCGATTGCTCCTTCCAGCTGGTAAGCAACCCAAATGCTTTCCCGCTCTCAATTTGGTGATGCTCTAGCCAGCCCTTCTTCTAATTTTTCATATGCATGCTACACTCGCTGTAGTTGGATACCTCATGCCCACGAGTTCGTTGCTTGTCGACTCTCTCTTTGATTGGCTTCTTCTCATACAAAGCCGACTCCACTCACATAGAACTTGAGTTTGTCATGGCGCCTTTTCCCGTTGCTGGCCTCCTTACTTCCCACTGTTTTCCTCTCTTGGCCCGAGGCCCTTGCCGACCTCCTTTCTCCCGCGGCTGAGACCGCAACGCTTCTCCTTACGACCAAAGCTCATGTCGGTGAAGCTTCTCTCCAACTTTCAGATCCAACCGAGGGAGGCCTCGACACAGACGACCCATCTCACAAATGTATGTATTTGTTATATTCTTGTTTGCCAAAATTTTTTATCAAATATAGTTGTATACCTTTTTCTCTAACTAGCTCACTAACATTCTCATTCTGTGTACATCTTGTGAGGTACGTCGGTGAGTGGCGAAGAGATCAACGGTTTGAAGCAAGCAAAGAGAACATCGCTTAAACTGTTGGAAAAGCATAACTCCTTTGAAAGTTGGTGCTTTTCTTTTCTGGCAAGCCTCCTAGGTGTTGTGTTAGAGTTAAAGGACTTACGTGTTGCTAGAGGAAGCCCCATAGAATAGGAAGCATTTTCATTGGTTTCAAGGTACGTCGGTGAGTGGCGAAAAGATCAACGGTTCGAAGCGAGCAAAGAGAACACATCTTAAACCATTGGGAGGTATAACTCCTTCGAAAGTTGGTGCTTTTCTTTTCTGACAAGCCTCCTAGGTGTTGTGTTAGAGTTAAAGGATTTACGTGTTGCTAGAGGAAGCCCCATAGGTTAGAAAGCAATTTTGTTTGTTTTCTTACACTCCATGAGTGGTTTTCCAACCCTAGATCCTAACACATTTGACCGGGATTAGGGTAATCCGGTTATTGTTTGGGAGCTTCACTCTCAGTGAAGGGGTTGAAGCCACTTGCCCTAGAGAACTATGAATTCTTTTGATCATTGTTCCCTATGCGTGAAGGCTATGTCCATAGAGTGAACCTTTATCTTGTGAATGTTTTCTATCATGGAAAAGACCTTCACACATTTGCTAAATAATTAGAGGTTGGCCTTTCACTACGTTGTGTAACAAACGGTTGCCACATGACTTCATATCCATCCTAGGTCTTAGTGAAATCGCTAAGATGAGTTTGATTCGTAGTCAAGCATGATCGAGTTCTCATTTTGCATGTGATCACATCCATGTTGTGTGCATTGCATGATTTTTTTTGAAATGTGCATAAAAAAATCATATTTTTGCATGTGGCATCGATTTACCGCCTACCTTGGTCGGATCGATCGATTATCTTTCAATCGACTTGACCTATTAAACACATTCAGTCTGATGGATTGATCGATCCCCTTTTGATCAAATTGACTAATCGGTTGCCCCTTAGTCCATTCAATCGATTGACCACTTTCAATCTATTTGATCGATCGACTGTCCCTGGTTTGATCAATCGATCGATCAATCTCACCTGATTGTTGCATTGTTGTATGTGCTTTGATTTGGTTGGATTAGCACATTCACTCTTGCACTCGTAGCAACACCCTAATGTGCATCTACGAGCTTGTGTCCTCATATGTTCATAGCGAGTATTTGTGCCACACTTAGGCACAATACTTAGTGCATTTATCCCTTGACATCCTCGCATGTCACTATGCACCATGTCATACAGGTTTGCATTTGCAGTTTTACATCATTGCATGATTTTTCAAATAGCATTTCGTATGTTCATGTCTTGTATGCTTGAGGTTATCACTTGTGCTTATGTCCTTATAAACTCATCTTAAATACTCACATATCCTGTGAGGGGGTGGCTAACATTTCAAGCTTACCCAATGTGTAATTCTCCAGAACGAGAATTACATTACCTCGCTACTTATGGCATCACTTCGTAATGGCGCAGGTATGTCACAGACATAGCATAGGTCACACTCCTTAGCCTCTGAACCTATTTAGTGCACATTATATGTACGCTTGTACATTTCACATCGTATCACTTGGCATGGGTCTCACTTTCTAGCCTCTGAGCATGCACAATGTATTTTCACTCGAGTACACGACTCTCCCATAGCTTGAGTCACTCTCCTTAGCCTTTAAACCTATTTGGTGCACGATTCATACTACCCATCATCCATGATCGCACCCAACATTCCCGTGAGCACTTTTCTTTACATGTTTGCATGTTCATTACTCGATTTTCTTGATAACAAATCATACTTGTTAGTTGAGTGAGTAGTTGTTGGTCATGATGCATTAATGAGCATTGCTTTTCAAGACATCTCAAAGAGCATTGCAAATTATTGAATCGTGATCAACACATTTATGTTTATTCTAAGGTTTCAGGAGGTCTAATAGGTGCCACTTAGGCTTTTCTTTTCGCAAAAACTATTTTAAAATAAAAAAAATATTTTTATTGCATATGCATCATTTTTTAAAAAACCTATTTTAAAACTATTGTATTCTAGCTTAGGCCATATGTAAAGCCAAGCCTTTAAAGGTTTTTTACTTACTTACATCCAGTGGCACCTCTTAGAATTTCTGGATCTTTAGGATGGGGCCGGGGTCTATGACCCAATCAAAAACTTGCGCAGCCTTTCACCCACACTTTGCACACACACTTAATCAAATGTAACTAGACAACTTTGTCGTACATGCTTGCTAGACTAGGGTTAGGGTGTAGCTAGGTTTTTCATGTCTAGCTATAGTTCTTTTATTTACGCCTTTGCTAGACATTTTTGTGTTGCTTTGCATGTTTATCAAGTTTGAGAATACTACTAGCATATTAGAGCGATTTTTTTGCAGGGCTATAACGATGGCTAATCTTTTTGCTTGCAGGTGCTACTTAGCCGCTTTCCTGTCAAATATTGTTTATCTCACACTGCATGTTATTACCTGTACTAATCCCTTTATTTTGCAGGTTGTCTTTTCTTTTGGTCCTTTTTACCTTCTACTTTTTACAGTTTCTAGGTAGATTATGTATTAGAAATAAAGTATAGACACAGGTTCTAAGGAGTTTGATGTACAGGACCACGTGACGAGAACCAGAAGCATCTGCTCGTCTCATATCTTAATTTTGAACTCTCTTTGATATATAACATTAGGACCAGACATGTGTATGCAGAGTCTAGATGCCTTTTTTTTTGTGGGATATATTATCGACCTAGAGGCACCAACTTATGTTATATATTCATTTGACTTGTTTACATTGTCCTGAGTGTTGCCTTTTTCTTTCTTATGTATTTGGTTTGTCTGTGTTTAATCACAAGGTGCAACACAGGCTCTCTAAGGCTAAGAAAAAAATATTTTTTTCCAAAAATCTTAAAAATAGAAGGTTAAGATAAATTAAGATTTAGAATTAAAAATGTCAACTTTAAAATGAGCATTTTTTATTTCATGTCTATACTTTCTTACATGACCATTGAGTTAGATTTAAAACGGTGTGCACTATAACCCAAATCATATTTAATAGGGCTTCCAAGTTAGGGATTATTCAGATCACCACATCATTCTACATGTTCAGATGATAAGCCCTTATGTTTCTCCAACACGTCTGACCAAGTATAAGATTCTATTTATTTAAGTGGTTGTCTAGCATACTTAGGGAGTTAGAGGCTTCCTTGATGTAAACGAGTTATAAGTCCTTTATGAGAGTGTCTCGACTTTGTAGTCGTTCCTCTCTTTTCCTTCCACTCTGGTAGCATCCTTGCCGCTATGATGGGTATAAGTCTCACCTCTATATACTATATCTCTTTACCTTAGGGCTAACGAGATTCCGTTGGACGATGCAATTCATGGTTGTTGACAAGGGGTGTCCAGTTGGGTTAAGTCGACCACATTCACGATCAGGCAGACTTAGGGTTTCAATAGCTTGGGATGACGGGTCAATGGTACTTGACCAACCATCTCTACCTGATTAGGGTTCTCTCCATTTCTATTGACATATCCTTTATGAACCCTATCATTCTTTTGACAACTCGTTGATGTCATCTCATAGGCCTTAGTTATAGACATGCCACAACCTGTTTGGGATATGGTTATTCACTCTCTACCCTTATGGCCTGGTTAGGCCTGAAAGCATAGTGTGGACCCTATGAGACATCCTCGTTATTTTATAGGCCCTGTCTGCTGATAAGCCTCTATTTGTATAGGATCATGAGAGACTCACTCTCTGCCTACACGACTCAGCATGAGCTTTGAAAGCATAGAGATGTTTTTTGTGAGATAGTCATCCATTGATACACCCCTTTACTACTCATTACTTGAATTCAATCATGACACCTTTAATTGAGAGTATTCTTGGGATACCCTAGATGTAATTATCCAAAGTGATACGTCCCTTTAGGAGTTGCTCTTGACACAAAACAAAAATGTTCTTTTGGTTCTCTAGTTAATTGGGCGGCTTATGTAAGTAGCTTTCATGTATAGTGAATTTAAGGTGTTTCGACCAGATCCCATTTGGACATACACTCTTGACCTATTGCACAAGAGTTATTTCACATAAGCTTTCCATGATTCTTTATAAATTTGATTGCTTAGTTTTTGTCATATTTCCTCATTTTTCGATCCCTCCTCTTCTCTAAATCATTTTTTCGGTTCATGTAAAGGCACTCTTTCGAAAAGTAAATCCTAAATGATGATTATGTAGGTTGTCCGCTCCAAATTTCAAAAAAAATTAAAAACACTCATATAGAGTTTGTTGAGGAGCTCTCAACAAGAAAAATATAGAAGACTCTGTTGACCTCAATTTTAGTGAGGTCTTTCATTCCTCTTAGTGCTCAGGATCTAGTCATAAGACTTTTCTTTTGACTATCCTAGAAGACTAAAAATGGAGCCCACCTATATAGAAATTCAAACTATCTCCTAGCTTTCTTTGAAATCTTACATGGACGGTTGTAAACCTCAAGCACTTGGAAGTTTGAGACGAACATGTCAGGATTCAAGGATGAGTACCCATAGAACTATTGAACTTAGGACAACACTGGTGGCTGGGGTTAGGTCTTTTACACACTCAAGTACATCATGATTCCCTACTTGTCCTAAAACCCTGAAATCTACTCTCATTGAACCTTTTTCCCTTTTGCTCTTTTGGAAACTCAATTAGATGGTCTCGAGACTCTGGCCTTTGGTTGAGATGGCTAGGACCAACATGTGAAGGTTCTTAAAGGAGTAGCCATTTAGAAAGGCTTGGTTTCAACGTGGTTAAGTGTAGTCAAAACCCATGATCAAATACTCATGAACAAGTACCCCAAAACCAACCCTAAACCCACCTAAAATACTCAATTTTGCCAAAATTTACCAAAATTACCAAAATACCCCTGGAACCCTAAATTTTCAAAAGTGGCTCAATTTCTCTCAAAAAATCATGACAAACCATTTTAAATAACCTAGATTGATCAAAACACAACAATTTTCCCAAAATTCCCAAAATACCCTTAAATTTACAAAAATTACCAGAATACCCTTCATATCCCAAAAATTCCCAAAACCTCCTAAATAATTCCAAACCTCCCCTAAATTAATCTCAACAAACCAATAGGCCCAATGTGACCAAATTGACAATTTTTGACCAAAATCTTAATTTTGCCCCTAATTTCCAAAAAATCCCCAAAATTACTCCAAAAAATTCCTAAAATCCCCAAATTCTCTCAAAATGTCTTCAAAATCAATTTTAATCACTCAATGTCTCCAATTATGCCCCAAAATCCACCAAAATTGCCTAAATTTCCCAAATTTCCCATGAAGGCCCAAAACCCTGAATTTGCACCCAATTGATCAAATTGATCCTCAATTTTCATCCAATTCACTCATAACCTACCCAATTTCAAAGTGCAAACTCAATTTCAATCAAACCCAAGCCTAATTTGATTACCACATGGTTAATTTCAATTTAAATCCTTCATGCATACTTTAAAACCACATCTCCACATGCATTTTCAAAAGCACATGGAATTGATTTTAAAAGGCCCAAATTGAGTTTACATAAGATAAATCCCTTCCTCATCATTCCATTTTAATTTAAATGTTCATCATGGGCATCATGACAACCATACCATGCATACACATGAGTTTTTAGCCAAAATTAGGCATGTTGACTTTGCTCGTTTAAATGCATAAAAAATCTTAATTTCCTTTCGCATGAAATAGTTCCATGGGCTCATACATAGCATGTCATGTCTCATGGGGTCATCCATAAACATCATAAAGTCAAATTTACCAAAAATGGTAAAAGGAGGTGATCACTCCCTCTCCCTCCTTCACTTAGACTTACCCTCTTCATGATACATCTAATCCTTTGCCTCATGGCCAAGCCAGTCATTTGACCTCATCCAAACATTCCTTGGGGTCAGTCCAAACACCCTTGCCACCTTGGACCAAGCCTAGCCACTTGACCAAGGTTTTAAACCCAACCTAAGCTCACTTAGCCAAAACCTCATTTTTCTCTTGGTTCTTCACCTTGGAGCTTACTTAAAACCACCCTGACTTCCTTAAGCTTAGAGGTGACCTGAACCTGGCCGGATGGCCACCTCAACCGCTGGAAAACCACATGCCCGAGAGGGCTCTAATGGCTAAAAATTAAAATTCAACTCACCTGAGTTGGCTCACTCCAATTGGCCATCAGAGCCATTCTTCCCTCCACCAAAGCGGCTGCCTTGCCACCATGGCATGCCTTGTTGGCTTCCAGTGCCCCCTTTATAAATCGAGGACCTCCCACGACCAAATAAGGAAGTGTGCTAAAACCCTAACAACTTATCAGACCCTTTTGCAACTCTGGGAAGCAAATCCCCACCCATTTTCTGTCCCAATTCTAACCTCATTTTTGAATTAAAAAATCAGGATTTTTCACGGCTATCCCTTTAACTCAATCAATTCCCCAAATTGACTCACTCTTAAGCTTCACTAGAGTAAGAGAGGAAGTTCTGCACCAAAAGCCCCATCATTTGAGCCCTCTGTCCATAGAGTTAGACCAAGCCTGTGCCACCCAGTGATCGAATTCCTGCCTAAACCTTATGCTAGAGGAAGGGAACACTTCGAGGAGGTTCATTGGACTCCACTGAAGCTTCTGCAAGCACCCAATCAAAGCCTCACCTCTTGGGCAAAGGTATAAACCACCAAACCTAATTTTTGGCTCGGTTTCACTTATTGTGAAGAGAAGTTTGATTTCATGAGCATGTAACCGCATAGATGTGTTTGTCTCGACTAGATGATGGTGTCAGAACAAACCTTATCTGATTTAGTTGTTAATCGAGGGAGATGTTAGGTTTAGAAAATGAATTGTTTACGGGTTAGGTAATTTGGGGACGATGATCAGGAGCCATCCGATCGCACGTGTATGGACAGACGGGTCATATCACGCCAGACAAAAATATGGAGCGATAAAGGTGTGGGATGCATGGCGACTGACTTAGACGGCGTCCTCTAATAGCACAATGATGCATGGAAAGCTCAGAGTTACCGAGGATTACGTGACACCGACGTGGATAAGTAGAAAAATAGGCTTTTTTATTTAATTAAATTCAAAAAACTTCAAAAATTCATAACTTGGTGTAGAAAAATCCTAAAAATAAAATAAAAATACCGCTGTACTCAGTGAAGAGAGAAAAATCATGTGAACAAAAAATCAAAATTATTTAACTTATATTTACTTTTAAATTAATTAAATATCCTAAACCTTCATTAAATCATAACTAATTAAATTTTAATCACCATAAAATGAGATTTGGACAGTTTGTTCTCTCTGTGAGTAGGAATGTTCTCTGATTTTTATAAAGTCAGAGAGCACTTCTAACATGATGAACCCTAATTTCCAAAGTTAAGTCACCATTTTGCTTAAAATAATTATATAAATTAAAATAAAATTCATAAAAATATAGGGATTGCTTTGGTAGGTTCACTATGGTTAGAGGAGTGCAAGAAAAATAAAACTTAAGTTTAAATGTTTTAAAATACAATTTCCTAGTTTAAGTCATTAAAACCCATAAAATAAATAAATAAAATATAATTATAAAAAAAATATTAAGATCGATCCATAATGAAGAAAATGATCACCTTAAGTCTCTGTAAAAATTTGGAACCATTTTAAATTGATTTAACCACTAAAATCTATTTTTCAAGGAAAATGCGATTTTGACATTAAAATAATTATAATAATTAAAATATAACTCAAAATTTTTTGAAGAGTAATTTGGAGTGATCCTCATGACCAGGGGCACCTAAGAAAAATAACATTGGTCTTAAACTAAAAAGTTCATTTATGCTCTATTTTTTAAATTAAAAATAATTAAAAATCACAAAAATATAAAAAATTCATTAAAATATCTCTAATTGTTCCCTTACCACTTTGGATCAATTAGAATATTTTTCCTTAATTTCTAAATAATGTTATGTATTTTTAAATGCCTAAAAATGTATTTTTTTCTAATTTTTCACTAAAATAATTATAAAAAAAATAAATATTAGAAAAATATAAAATAATTTTTTTTTGAGTTCCTTGAAGTCAGAGAGATCAATGAAAAACATATAATTGATTTTTCAAAACAAAATAAATTTTCTATTTAATCAACCATCAAAATAAACAAATAATTATAAAAATTAAAATATATTTAAAAAATTCTTAAAATTTGGTCCAAGTGGTCCTCTGACCTATTCGAACCTCTAATATTTTTTCTAAAGACAAAAAATTTACCTTGTTTAATTAGATAAAATAACTTCAAAAATTCCTATTTTTGGATTAAAATAATTATAAAAAATAAAATAAAAATCAGAAAAACGTGGTTTCTTCTACGGTACCTTAATTTATCCATGAGAGGAACGTCAGCAACTTTTCAAGCCCATGTGAATTAATTTAAAAGATTTATGAAGATAGGAGCTCTTAGGGCAAAATTGCAATTTCCACTTTTTCCCCCCTAATTAAAATTTAGGGTAAGCTAAGGGTTTAAAGGTCAATATTATAATTCTAAGAAACATTCTAAGGTGATTGAAACATGAGGGTAAGAGGTAGAAACTAATTAACCTCCTTTTTTAGAAAAGAATGGTGTAAATGTAATTATTTAAATTGTTGAACATTGGAAGATGAAATTGACTTGCATGATTTAAATCTTTGGGTCATAAGTTAAAAAGTTAATAATCCATTAATTTGAAATCCCAAACTAAGGGTTGAGTCATTGGTTAATCATTTAATTAAATCTTATTGATATGACTTTTTCTAAACTACAGATCCACCCTTGATGCCTTTTGAGCTTTGTAGTGGGCTAAGTTTAATCAAAAGAAACTTGAGAGTTAGTTTCAAGATACACCATAATTAATCCCCTTCAAACACTACAAGCTCAAGCTTTATTGCCCCCTTTCTCATGGGTTAATTGAGATAAAACATTAAGCATAGTTTGAATTTACAAACCCCTAGGTGATCTATACAACAACATAATAAGTTCAAATGAACTCGAGATAGTCTAAAAGATTCTTAAGAGTTGTTTAGGGCTATGCCCCAAACACTTTTATAATCTTTTGGATATTTTGAAAAACAATTGAACTTATTATAATTTGTTCAATAAAATCATCCTTAAAACCTTTATGACACACCGACTTATGAATTGTGGTGTCTTATGAACTTAAACTATTAAGGCTTCATTGCTACTTAGTTGTTGTTTTTACTTTCATTTTGCAAAATATGCATGTTTATTTTTTTACTTTTTTCCTTGTTTTGTAAACTTATTTTTATATATAAAATATATGTTTTGTTGTATCTTTCTCATGAATTCTGAGTAGATTTCTTTGTCCTTCTCCATAGAGAAATGGTCATGTGAAGAATCAAGATTGTTGTGCTATATTTTAATTTCATAGTTGTGATGATTCAAACTTTGAACTTCATTTACTTTTCAATATGACCAATTGAATTGTTAAATTTGTTGTGAAACATACGATCCAAAAGGGCTATGCTTTCTACAATAAAATAAGAATCACATTCGATTTCATGAATGAGAATGTAATCCATAAGATTGAGTGCAAATAAATAGAGAAATATTCATTGATTGGCGTAGAATTGAAAATTTTAGAGTGACAGACTAAAATCTCTAATTTGGTCCAGGTGTTTGAAAAGTAAAGCGAGATGTTAGCCCTCAGACGATGGGAACGTGAGAACTCTAGAGTGAGATCCAGTATCATTCCAACCTAACTGCGGATTTAGGGACTAAACACTGGATTAACTAGTAAAAATGATAAAAAATATAATTGTTGTTATTTGACACAATACAAATTTTTTTAATTTGATAATTCGCTGACTATAATCTCATTGTAGGGGAATGATGTTTTCTTAAATTTGAACTCATCATCACAAACCTAGTTTAGTTTTAGTAAATTTAGCTTTCAAGTTTAGAGATTAGTGTAGCAAATGTAGTTTCTTTAATGACATTAAACAAATTTCGATATGTTTTCTTACCTAAGTTTTCTATAGTTTAAATATTGTGCTTTTGTCTGAATTCTCTAACAAATTTTCACCTCCCAGTGGGATCGATACTTATGACTTCATTGGAGTTCTTTATTACTTGAGCGATACGTATACTTACGTTTGTAACCTAGTGACGATTTGAAATTAAAAGTACACCTTAATTCACCAGGAGTGACAACTTTAGATATTTTAAAAGAGAACTTATTATGCTAAAGTAAATTTTATTGTTATTAATTTGCATATTTTTGTGTATAACTGTCTCGTGTTGTAGTGTTGAAAAATATTTATGACACATAAAAAACCTGCATCACCTGTCAGGCAATCTCTTGGTCACTCTGGTCGATCACCTCTCCTGCCGGCCGATCGCCTCGCCACTCAAGTTGGCCACTATACTCGACCAACTCTGAAAAAATAGCATAATTAACATAAATAGCACTCAAAGTTCACTCTCTTGCCGACCAACTCTTAAAGAACAAAAGATTTTACATAAATGTCATATAAACTTTTGTGCTGCCCTTCGTCCGGCCATCTCGCCCGCCTACCGGTCACCCTCCATCCGGCCACCCAATGGTCTGCTCTAGCCGCCCTCTAATCAAGTCGGCCATCTCTCAAGCCAAAATTTTCATACATACCGCTCAATTCTTATTAACAAATATATAAATGCAGTAATTGAAAATATTTTACAACCATACCACCCAATACTTTATTTTTACATATATAAAGCCTAAACTTTAATATTTTATTTGCTACCCGGCCACTTGGGTCGACTATTTGACGTCGACGATTGCAGCAACAAGAAAGAACTTCAGAACCTGTTCAAGCAGGAAAAAGTCCAAATTATTCCTCGTTGCCCTTCTTTAAGGAGTGACATATATCCTCCACCCCCTCTTTTCTCCATAAACTTGTGTTGAATAATATGGGTCGCCGAGCGCAGTGACCCCCCTAATTTGCCCCCCGACTGGGAAACCCTTTCTCTCCTTCTATCCCCTTTATTTCTCCACCCTCCGAAAACTGGTTCTATTTCTTGGGCATAGTACAAATGGGAGATTTAGCATTTAGTATGATTATTAAAAATTCAGCAAGAAAAACATGAATATATTTGCTAAAGTTCAACTCTAGCTCGAGCAAGAGATGAAAATTTGAAAAAAGAAAAAAATCAATTCTAATTCATGTTGGACTCGGCTCGACTCGGTTTGATTATCGCACCAGGCAATGCTCATTAAAAAAGCTAACTATTTTAAGCAAATATTTGAACTAGATTAATCACTCATTATTGTTCCCTAATCATGAACTTGAAATTCATTTTTCAATAGAACAATTAACCAATACAAACCCATTTCAGACGTTATAATTAGCAATTATGTACCATAAAAAGTATCATAAAATATGGAGATGAACTTAAAAGAAACATTTATACAAAATTAAATAAGAAAAATTACATAAATACAAAACAATTCTCATCTATTCACTTTTTTACACTTAAATTTTAATATTTACTTAAACATTATCCAAATTCTTAACACATACTATTTTCTTTTAAAAAATAAAACATCTCTTTTTATATACATGTATTGCCGTACGTTAAGGTGTGTAGATATGGAGAAATTATTGCATACAGACACCGCATGCATCTCTGCATGCGGTGTCCGATCATGACCGTAGATTACTGTGATCTATGGTCAGAATATATTTCAGTTTTTTTTTTTTTTTTAAATTTTAGGTGGGGCTCACCGAAATATGTCCTGGCCGTAGATCGTTTGATCTACTCTAATGATCAATGCATGCGGTGTCCGTCCGTATACAATAATTTTTCGTAGATATGGTACTTTAGAAGTCTTTTAAAATTTGTCTATTACTTCAAATATGTGTATTTTTACGATGAAGGTTATATCGTGCTCAATACCTTCCAATTTTCTTGCTGCCTTCGGAGCTTTACAGGAAGGCGCATCCACTCCAGTGATCTACAGATCTTCTTCAATATTCGTCAAGATCTTGAATCCCAACCCTGCAGAGATCATGATTCTGTCCCAATGGATTCCTCCTCAACAAACCCATCCTGCAGCACTCATATGGTCTCTCCCTCACTCAAATTCCTCTTGAAACACACCAAATCCCTTGCCGCTACCCCTCTCACCATAGATAACTACTCCATTTGAAGTGCCAAGATTTTGAAAGTGTTTCAGACGATCTCGCACCACATTCTTCCATATGTTCTTCATCTTGACACGATTGCAGAAATCTAGTTCGCGGTGCTCAAACAATTACAATCTTCCAATCGCTCGCTCACGTGTAATTCAACTAAAAAATGAGTTGCATCACATTTCCATGGGCACAAACTCAATGATTTATTATCTAGGTGAAATCAAGAAACTTGTAGATCAAATTGTAGCGGCCGGATCGAAAGTTGATATCGAAGATATATCCGTTACATGCTCAACGGTCTACCTTCCTCTTAAAATGCTTTCAAATCCACCATCCGTGCGAGGCTTGTGCCAATCAAATTAGAGCTCTACGATCTCCTATGTAGCGAAGAGGTGAATATCAATGTGCAACTTGCAGGCTACTCAGACCACCTTGATGGCCAACAAAATCTACACATCATCATTCAACCCGAGATTCAAGGGTAAACAATTACCCAAACAATTCAAATGTTCCCATCCACCTGCATCCACTTAGATTACGGAAGTCTCATCCAAACCTCGCCTTCAATGTCAAATTTGCGACACATTCGGGCACGCCGCAAAAGCATGCATCATACCAATCTCTATGCAATCACACTGATAGAAACTCATTCTCCATAACCTTTATAGCTATAGATGATAGCAACCCTACAAATTAGATCTTGGACACCGGAGCGTCCTCTCACTTTACCAATCATATTACTAAAGTTCAAAATCCTCAACCATACAAAGGTTCTGAATAGATCACAATTGAAAATGATAAGACAACTCTTATAACTTATGCAGGTACATGAATTCTACCAACTACAAAGTGTAAAATTCATCTTTCTCGCCTAGTACACACTACAAAAGTGTCATTTGATTGACTAATTGTTGAAAATTTAGCAAGTGATAATGATTGTATGGTATTATTTGACGCCTTTGGTCATCAGATTCAGGACAAGAAAGCCCGTCAAGTTATTCTTGAAGGTAGGAGCACCAATGGACTTTACAAAGTACAATTTGTTGCAGCTCTTCCAATAGTGGTTCAATCATCCAATTAGCACTGTAGGCTTGGTCACTCTCATGATGCCACTCATAAAAGGATAGCCAGCTCAATATTTACACAACTAATGGAAAATGTAACTCTTGTCTTGCTTCCAAGAGCCATAAGTTGTCTTTTAATAAAAATACTGCTACTTCTACTTTTCTGGTTCAACTAATTCATAGTGGTATTTGGGGCCTCTCCCTGGGGTATGTCATGGTAATTATAGATACTATATTATCTTTATTGATGATTACACCAAGTTTACATGGTTAGTTTCAATGATGCACAAAAGTGAGTCGTTACTCAAGTTTATCTACTTTTAAAAGTTGGTTCAAAATTAGTTTCAAACCATAATGAAAACTTTCGGTCAGATAATGGTGGTAAATTCATATCATCTCAATTTAAACTACACTAACTCTACACTGGTATTGAATAACAATTGAACTGTCCTCATACACCACAACAAAATGGTACGACAGAACACAAACATCGACACAATGTTGAAACTATATGCACCTTCCTTGTGGAGTCAAAGCTTCCTTATCCCCTTTGGACTGATGCTGCTCTTACTATTGTGTATCTCATCAACAGATTACCATCCAAAAACACTCACACCTAATCTCCATATCATCTTCCTTATCACAACCCATTGAAATATGCCCATCTATGTGTCTTTGACAATATGTTATCCCTGGCAACAACCCCAAGCTCTCATCAAACTTCATCCCAAAGCCCCTCCATGTGTTTTTATTGGTTACTCTTCCACTTACAATTGATATCAATGTTTTCATCTCATCACTAAGAAAATCATCGTTTCTTGACATGTCCAATTTGACGAAACCACATTTCTTTACCAATCTGGTTCTCCCCCATTACATTCCGAAAAACATTCTTCCTTCACACGTCCATTTACCCTAATACCACTCTCCATTGTCTCCACTGTCTTCAATGCCTCCACTCCAGCACTTCCACCTAATCGACCCCACATCCTCCCCTCTCACAGATTTCCTCTCCAGCCACCCACTATACATCCACCGAACACTTCTCCCCAATATTCTGATATCATTCAGACCAGTCCACCATCTCTTCCTCCCAACACTGAGATCTTTCCTTCAAATTCCTCTACTCCCAACACTGAGATCCGAATACAGGGCTTTAGCAGTTGTTGTGGCTGAGACAGTCTGGATAGGACATCTTCTCCAGAAATTTGGTGTCCCTGCATATTCGACTCCAATCTAATGTGACAACACACCCACCATAGCTATCGCCATGAATACCATCTTTCATGCAAGAACAAAACATATCAAAATCAACTTCAATTTTATTTGACATCACATCTCCAACAAAGCAATCACCATTCATCACATTGCAACACAAGATCAAGTGGCTGATATCCTCATGAAGAGTCTATCATCTTCTCCATTTTGCAACAAAAGAGACAAATTAACTCTCCAAACTATGGAGCCTCTTTGAGGTGGGTTGTTAGACATAATACATTAGAAGTCTTTTAACATTTGTTTATTACTTGAAATATGTGTATGTTTGTGTTGTAGTGCTCTCTTATGACTCTATAGCCACGTGCCTATAAATAGAGGGTCCACTGTAATAACATTGCTAACGGATTACAAATATTTCTAAGTTCTCTGTTTCACAAAGTGTTACATATATAATTATTAAAATTTACAGATTAATAAACACATATGATTTATGTGATACTGAATCATTAGCTGGCTGCTCCTTCCCAACCCACCCACTCTTCCCAAGAATCCCAGAATGCATCATACATTTTACGAAACCGCTGATCTCCTCCATTCCTAACCCAATCATGCCACTCTTCCCATTTGATGCTCTCAGGCTGCTTATCACAATCTACAATTATAAATACATGAAAAATGTAAAGCATTCCAATGCAGTGCAAAAATAAGTTTAATCAAAATGTAAGAATTTTTTTACTAAAAATGCTGAAATAAAAACGGTATATATATTCATCAAATACTGAAATTTGCATTTCTCTTAAACATTATGAAAGCATTTTTCTTTTTTTTTAATAGAAAACAGAGATTGTCAGAACTAGGAAGAGATGTACATCATAAGCTTCATTAATCCGATGAAACTGAACTCCATAGTTGCTTCCCTTGCACAAATCCAGATGATACTGAAAAATACACAATCAAAATGTGTAAAAAAAACTAATATCTCCCAAAAATAAGAAACCCATTAATCGAATCAATCAAATCCCAGTCCAAAACAAATTTCAAAATATAAAAAAACCTGCAAAGTGAGCCGTCAAAGGCCTTCTTGATCTCCTTCTCGAAAGCTCCTGGCTAAACCCTAAAGATCCTGTACTGATCCATTATGTTTCCTGCGCGGGCGGCCGAAATGCGAAGAATTCCCACATTCCATTTCTTCCCTCCCTTCATCGACATCCAAGGGGAGCTAATGGTGATCGCTGATTGAAGCGAAATTTACATTGATGTCACTTACAGAAAATTAAACTCTCCTCTCCGTAAAAGAAAACATAGATTGACGAAGATTTCTCTGAGTCGGATTAGGGTTTTTATCTAAATTGGAAGGGTTTAGGAGAAATGTTATACTACTTGCGTGGCAGGGACGTGGAGGAGGACTCAGGTAGAATCCTGACCCATTACGTTCGATGGAAAGCGCTATGTGTGATTTGGTGAAGCATTGTTCCACCCATGCTCGTCCTTCAAATATTAGAGTCCATCTCGAGCAGCCTAAATGAGGTGAAGCTCCTCTAAACATAGATCCCGTTTGAGCTAGTTTTTTGGCGCGACAAGTTTAAAAAATGTTTGCAATAGAATTTGGATATTGTTTTTTGGATGTGTATTGGAAAAGCCGGCTGCGATATATAACAAACGAGGTTGTAGATTCGACTCATTGGATCATATTTCGTTATTCATTTATCTCCGGCTTTTACTGCCCTACTCCGGGCTCCCCTCGTGTCCCACTCTTGCCTCTCTAGTGAGCTCTTCGCCCTTGTGTCCCGCTCTGCCCCCTCTCACAATTCTTCCCTAAAGGTATCATTGACTCTCCTCCTCTTCTCTAATCTGTGGCTACAGAGTTTACCTTTCTTCTCCTCTCCTTATCCTCTTCGTTCTTTTGCTTCATTTGGTGCATTTTCTCTCTATCAGCCAATGGTTTTCTCTACCATTATCTATTCTATCATTTTGATTTTGAAAAATGGTCAAGAAATTGGATATGGGGGTCATGGATTGACCAAGGTGATTTAGGGTTGACCCATTAACCAGATTTGACCAATTAGGCCCTAGGTTGAAAAATTTACCAAGTTTGACCTATTAGGTCCTAGGGTTGACCAATTGACCAAGTTTCACCAATTAGGTTCTAGGATTGACTTAATGATCAATGTGATGACCATAGAGTCTAGGGTTGACCAAATGGTCAATAAGGTGATCATTGGGTCCATGGTTGAACAAATGGTCAATGTGGTAACCAAATTAGGGTTTGTTATCATTGATTTGATCATCTTGAGGTGGCATCATGATTTGGGCTAAAAAAAGGCACATTAGAGATTTGGCCTAGTTTTTAGGGTTGGAGTACCCTAGGTAAGTTTAAGAAGTGATTGTTGGTAGACTTCTTCCCAAGGTATATTTAATGGACTTGATGATCATTGGGCTTTTAGAAGGGCGTCTAGGGATCCTGAGCTAATGTGGATAGCTCAAAACATGTCTTATTTATATATGCCAATTTGGGGTAGTTTCTTATAAATGTGAGGTCAACAGTAAGGCCTCAACTAGGTTGGTTGGAGGCGATCACATTGAGTCCACTAAGCTCCTCAAAGTGTTAGTTTGAGTTAGGGTGCGGCCTAGGTGTGATTTTGATTGGAGGGTGACTCGGGCTAGGTCTATGACTATGTTAGAGTGTTCGGTAGAGGGGGCTTTCAATTGAGGAAGTGGTTTTAATGTCTGACAAAATTTGAATGTCATGCACATAGAACAAATTACTTTGATAATATCATCAACATTATGATGTATGTTAATGAAAAAACAAAGAATAACATGAATTCCAGGCTTGATTTGAAGGAGATAAGCAAATAGAGGGGGTTTGAGATCCACAAAAATACTGCTAGCAAGCTCATTAAGGGCAAAGCAAAAATTTATCTCCTCTTTGTCCCAGCTAAGAATGATTTGTGAGTGACTCTAATGACTAGAATTCCTGAGTCAGTGTGCTTCAAATTTGAGTTGATATGTTGATCTGGGTATTGAAAAAACTTTTGGAATGAAAAATTAGGACTATCATATTTTCTTATAAAATTTGATGCTAACTGCATTTTTTTGTATGCCAAGCGAATTCCATAATCCATTGATCAAAATAAGTGTTATTCAGAGAACTATATGTAGCTTGTTTGAAGCTTGAGGGTGTATGCTAGATAGAAGCAAACATTCCTGTAACACTTTGTAAGCTTGAAAGAATACTTTAGTCTAGTTTCTTTGACTCGATGGAGCATCTCCCGGTACATTTAACCCACAAGGCACTAATTAGAGGTCTAGTACAATACCACTGGATGTATTCATTTTAGAGGTAATTACATTGGGACTAGATAGTTAGTTACTCATTTATAAAGAACATTGGTAATTTGTACTGAGCAACATTTGTTTTTTAAATTTTTGAATAAACTGGAGAGCTCTATGAAGAATAAGATCTGACAAGAAGAATCGATAAGTGAAGCAAATTTACTACAAGAGACTAATATTTTGCTCCAACTACTTTTTGGAAGAAGAGCCCATGAAAGAGTCATTGGGTTTGGTGCCACCATCGAGCCTTTTTGTGTTCCATCAGTTAGGTGAAGCATCAAGGAGGTGCACTTCATGTTCCCTTAATGATTAGGATGTTCTAGCAGTAACACTTTATGTTCTTCTTTATTGCAATGAAGTACGAACATTTATTAAGTAAGACATTTTTCATTATAATTTTAACACATTTATCTAAAAAGTTTCATGATTAATAATTTCAATGATATTTCAATGTGTGAACAACATAATGGTGGATTTGTTTTAGTTGAAGACGATGACACAAGCAGGAAGATCGAGAATAACTTTCCTCAGCAGTTTACAATGAATGAATCAAAATTGACAAATTCATTCCTTATGTGACTCGAGTCTTTTCATTAATATGGGATTTATTATGTATATATTAATAGATTCGTGATTGGATAAATGGAGTGACAGATCATGGGTTGATAAACCTTGTTTGGTGACCTATGCATATCGTGAAAATCTGGCAAATTTACGATGTAAATGGTTATAAGTTTCATACAAGACTATGTTATGAATGAAAAAAAAGTATTTTAATTTTGATGTTTGTGTTAAAGCAAATGATAAGTCAGACTATATGATATACTATCATGGGATTTTGGAAGAAGTCGTTGAACTATCTTATCTAGACTCTAATGGAGGAAGTGTATTTCTATTTAACTATACTTGGTTTGATCATGTTCCTAATTGTAGAACAAGGATAAACAACTATAAATTATTATAGAAGTTGAAGTGAACAGAAGATATGTCAAATTTGATCCTTTCATTCTAGCCTGATAGGCAAGTCAGGTTTACTATCTTTGATAGTCACATAGAGCAAGAGATAACATTGATTGGGCGGTTGTCATTTTAAGTAATTTTAAGTAAACAAAGAGCTATCATTAATATTCAAAATAACACTGAACCCACCCATCAAGCAATTGAAATGGCAGATTTCTATTTTCTACTTGATGCAATCNAGATGCGTATAAGAGACAGCATATATATATATACATATATATAAATATATAATAGGTTCATAATTGGAGAAATGGAGTAACATATCAATGATTATTAGATTTTGCTTGGGGACTTATGAGCATCGTGAAAATATGATAAATTTATGATGTAAATGGGTACAGGTTTCATACAAGATTCTAGTCCGAAAGAAAAGTCTTTTAACTCTGGCGTTTGTGTTAAAGCAAACGATAAGTCGGACGACGAGATAGACTATCATGGGATTCTGGAACAAGTTTTTGAACCATCTTATCCAGACTCTATTGGAAGAAGTGTATTCCTAGTCAACTGCACTTGGTTCGATCCTATTTCTAATCGTTATACAAGGGTAAACCAACTATATAATATCATGGGAGTGAAAGTAAATAGAATATATGTTAAATTTGATCCTTTTATTCTAGCCCGACAGACGAGTCAGGTTTAATATCTTCGATATCTGCATAAAGCAAGAGATAACGTTGATTGGGCGGTTGTAATTTTGAATAAACCAAGAGTCACTATTGATACTCAGAATGACATTGAACGCTCCCATCAAGAAACTAAAATGAAACGTTTATGTTTTTCACTTGATGCAATCAATGAAGATCTCAATCTAGAGGTTGCGAGTGGCAAATACTAAAAAATTAATCTCGGTGATCAGTACGACTCCGGTGATGCGTTTGAGGAAGCATCATGACTACATCCTCCAGACACTCTTCAGACGATGCGGAGTAAAATGAGTAAATTTATTATGCATTTCATTGAATTTTGTATTTCAACTTACGACGCAGTTTTGTGTTTTCAATTTTAGTAGTTGTACATTATACTTTATAGTTTTGGTTGTTTGTCAACTGCATACTTATGTGTTTTATGTTTATTACGTAANATCGATGAAAAGTCAATCTTGAGGTTGCTAGTGGTGAATACCAAGAAAATAATATTGGTGATCAGTACAACTCCAATGTTGTGTTTGAAGAAGAGATCATGACTACATCCTTCAATCATTCTTCAAAAGATGCTGATATTTATTGTACCTTTTATTAAATTTTATATTTGAGTTTATTGTGTAGTTTTGTATTTTTTATTTCAGTAGTTGTACCTTGAATTTTATAGTTTTGTTTATCTGTCTACTGCATACTTATGCACTTTATGTTTATTATGAGTTGTTCTATTTTTATTTTATTACATAGTATGTGTTATGTGCACTAATTAATAAAATTTATTCTCCTTATTGCAGATGTCAACTAGAGGCAGGGAAGGTCCCCCTACCCACTTATGCGGTGGGGTTGGAGCATAACGTTATTTGACGAAGAAGAACGTCAAGAGAGGCCACTTGACTTTAACACCCATACTCACTCCTGCACCTACACTTAGTCCTACCCTTACCTTGAAAACCAACCTTTCTATAGTCCTAACCACCACCTTTGCTTCCACCATCGCATTCCCACCTTTACTTCCAAACCCATCTATGCCCCCACCCCCACCACCACCTTCACCACCCACCTTCACCACCCCCACACTGACCTCGCCACCTTCAACACCCCCACACTGGCCCTCACCACTACACCGTGCCTTGCCCCCACCCCTACCTCCACCTCTACCTCCACTCAGACTACAATGGGGTTGAATGCATCAGTGTCCTATATTACCGCATTGAATCTGTCGATAGGAAGCAGCTACCACGTTGAGCCTGTGGGTAATACCTAAGTTTTTGTTTTAAGATATTGTCAATAATCTTTTTGTTTTTTCAACTGAATATAAAACTAACAAATTTTTGTTTTAAGGTTCTACCCCTCAACCCAGATTATTCATGTCATTTAGGATATCATTCAGAACAAGTACGACACAACATACTATTCGTGGAAGGAGATCTTGAAGACAAATCAAGAGCTTTGGTTTCAGAAGTTTGCGGTAAGTATTGTTCACAAATAACTTAAGTTATTTTTTATTTATTTATCAATCAAACATAATCACTCTAATATTTATAGAAACATTTCTCCTTGAGCCCTAAGCACAAGGCGCACATCCAACGCAATTTCGAGTGTAAGGGCTAAAATTGCCTCTAGAACATGTTTGCTGATATCCGGGAATCATGAAAGCACCCTCTGCGGTCAGATAAGATGTTTTTGCTATGTTGTTTGAGGCGTGAGATTCTCTGGACTACTAGAAGAAGAGGGAGCATGCAAAGCAGATCAAGCAGTTGGATTATGGAGGCATGGGGTCCTCCAAGTACACTGGTGGGGCACTCCCTCATACGGAATACTAGCAGAGACTGATAAGATTTCATTTATTCTATAAGGGTTTCTATAATTTTAAGATTTATTCCAGCTATTTCATTTTATGGACAAAATGTGGAGATTTAATGAGAGCCCTTCGCTGCCAATGTACATCAACACACCCATAGGAGGCTGTACAATCAGTCCTGGATTGAAATTGATAAGCTAAACTAGTATGATGTTAATATATGTTAGATCTCACTGAATGTAACAACTATTATTTTCAGGATAGATTCCAAAAGCTTTCCAAAAGCTGAAGGAGAGTCAATTCAAAGCTTTAGGATGTATATGATTCGTAGGCGTGACCTTTCTGAGTACGACCTATGGAGGGAGGTTGGTGGAGGGAAGTGAGTCTACAAAATTAGATCGCAAGTGTTTTCCTACGACGTTCACCCCTCCACCAATGCATCTGCAGCTGTACCTCTACTGCACAAGGTGAGGAGATCACCAGACATGTTCCGACATTCTCTGCCAAGATGGTGGCCCGTTTCTCTTAGATGAGGTCAAAGCTGGAGGCCAACAATGAGGCCAAGTTGGATTCCTTTTAGTAGCGAAGGAGGGAGCGTGACAAGGCAGTGAACATTTAAAGAGGAGGAAGCGGAGGAGGATGATGAGGATGAAGTTGACGAGATATAGGAGGATAATTATGAGGGATTTTTGCCGAGAACAATGACATACATTTTTTTTATGTTTATGTAAATTTCGACATATATTTTGCTGAGAACAGTGATGTACATATTTTATAGTAAATACATTTTATTTATTTCATTATTTAATTGGATGATTTTCTGTTTGATGGCCATGTTATTTCATTAAATGTATGGAATTGTTTATTAAATATTGTGATAGTAAGTGTGATAATATAAATACGAAGGAAAAAATTTTGTTTATTTTCTTATGCTACAGTTTTTCAACGGCATATGCTTTGTTTTACGATGGTTCTAAACTTATGAGTAGGCAAAACCAACGGCTGGCCGATGAACATTTTTACCAACGCCCAACCGACACATAACTGTCAGCTCAAGGTGCATCAAATAAAAAACAATGGGCGTGAAGCTTTTTTAACAGTTAACCCATTGACTATAAAAATTGATGCATAAATGATGGTTAACCGACAATTTTTACTTGTTCAAATAAACGACCGGTGCAACACTTTTCCAACAGTTCACCCACCCATGGATTATAAAAAAATGATGCATAAACAATGTATAACCTATGGCTTTGTCTGCTTAAAAAAACTAACAAGAGCGACACTTATCCGACGTGTTTTTCGTCACTATTATCGATGGAAGAACCATCAGTTATACGAACCAACAGTTACCGACGTCTTGAATTTTCTTGAAAAAATGCTGCAACAATAAATCGACGATTACTATCATAATATATGTCCGTTTTGGAATTACCGACAAACGTTTTACTTGCAAGCTTAAAACCATTGGTAACATTAAAAGCGATAGTTTTTCTTATCTTAATCAACGGATTGTGACTGTCGGAAAAAACATAAATTATTGTAGTGCTAGAAATTTTCTTGATTTTTGGAAGTTAATAATGCATCTCTTATGGTATCGATACACGAACTCAAATTCGTATACTACTTGATCGACAAATATACTTGTGTTAATATCCAGTGCTTCATACTATTTTGGTCCTATCAAAATCCTCCATTAAATATATCAAAATAAGCACTACAAAGCTTCTCAATGTAAAATTAAAGAATTTTCACACATGAAGTGAGTAAGAATATGGAGTAAAACTTGGTCTACTCAAGAAATGCAGGAGTACATTATGATTATACCCAATGTAATCCAAAGACAACTTCAACTACATCCAAAGAAATATGCATTACAACATGTACGAAGTACAAGTTGTGCAAGTTGTCATTTTTATTAATTTAGCGTTTATCCATTAATAGATAAAATTCATCCACACAAGTGAGGTACATATGAATACATTTTTACAAAACAGAGACAAGATCAAGAGTAGATTATACTTAAAATTTCAACGACAATGCTAAAAAGTCTTAGAAAATATGTATATTAACGAAAATATGTTAGAAAGCTACCCATTAGTTCAAGTCTATAATATCATAAACACAGGAGAAGCGGAGTTGGCCTCCAAATGAGGCCGGTTAGCACTCTGCTTGTTCATCTTCACGGCTATAACTTTGTTTATCTTGTATTGTTGTTTCTTCCTCTTCAAATTTCTTAAGCTCATGCATGATATACCCTCCTCAAAATTTCTTTCCAGATGTACATGATTTCCTGAACTACAATATAATTTTTGTTATATTGGAGGAGGATTTTGATTGTATAACTCTCTAGCTTGATGGGATAAAAAAAATAAAACCCATAAATGCAATTTAAAAGAAAATTATCTTTGACAAATTCAAANGGGGGCTTGGAGCACACGGTATTTGACGAAAAAGAATGTCAAAAGAGGCCGCTCGACTTCGACACCAACCCTCACCACCACTCCCACAACCACCCCCATCCTTACCCCGACCATCACCCCAACCACCACCTCGAACCCCACCTCTGCCCCTGTCACCACCTCGACCTCATCTTCGCAATTCAAACAAACATCTAGATTTTCATAAAGAAAATTCAATAAATAATTTTACAAATTTTATCAGAGCTAATAATTCATTTATTATAAACTCTAAAACCCTATAATACCATAAATCTCGTTTCTCCGCCATTTTGTCCTAAATCCCTCACTTATCAGTTGTTTAGTATAATAATTTGTGTAGCATTTAAACATAATTTAATCTAAATCCTACCAAAAACTAAAAATGACTACTTTAAAAGCTATAGAAACATAATATCAAGTATTTATATATCATATATGAGACAAGCTATCATCGAGTTATCAACAAACAAATTAATATTCTAGTAAATTAAATTTTATTATACTAATTATCACATATGATATGAGCTATCATCGAGCTTAATATCGAGTATTTAATAAGTTACTTGTTGAATAACAAATGAGTTTGTTCGCGAACATAAATGAAAAAGTTTGATTATGTTCATATTTAGTTCATTTAAGATTCGAGCTTTTAAAATTGTTCAAGCTTGTTTATTTACTAATTTGAAAAAATATGATCGAGTTGAGTTCAAGTTGCTCATCGAGTGCATTGGTTCTGTTACAGATCTAGTGTGTCTCTCACTCCACCCTCAAGGACACAAAACCCAACTCAGCCTGCTTGCGAAGTGGAGTCAGGATTGCGGCGTGATGGCAAAGACAAAACTGTTATGAAAGAAACAGTGGAATTGCAGCTCGAGAGTTTGGAAGGCAATGCAGTAAGGCTTCAAAGTTTCACTCAACGACAGGGAGTTAAACTATCAAAACGGTTACAGTTTTGAGTGCGGGACAAAGTGGTTGCGGCTTTGTGCGGGCTAAGACAAAGCGGATCACACGAAGTTGTAGGAAGCCGTGTGTGTTCAGCATGCTCTAGATTTATGATTGTGATTGAGAATGTCAGGAGACGGAGATTGTGTGAGAGGTAGGAGATTGAAACTTTTAGGAAAGATAGATCCTGAAGTTTTGAAGGTCTTGATCGGGCTCATATAGGAAGCTCGCGTCTCAACTGGAGCCACTACCTCAGCATGTGCTCCAACGCAGGTGAAACTAGATCCCTCCGGTGGATCTGAAGCTCGATGGATTGGCCGTATATCTAAGTTAGTCACGTCATATCGAGGTTGCTCTGGTAGGGAAGAGACTAGAAGGATACCTGACGGGGGTCGAGCTAAAGACTGGCAGTGTTGAAGGGGATGAGTATAGAACCACACATGCATTGATTTACACCTGACTACTCAATTCGATATTTCCATCGATTGTGACATCAGTGGATGGCATTTGGAAAGTGAATGACATCTGGGTAAAGCTGAAGAGAACCTATGCTGGGACTGAGAATCACATGAGGATGTTCCATATTCAGTGTGACAAAAAGGCAGTAGTACAAGGTGATACATCGATTCAAGAGTACTCCATTGAGTTGGAGCAATTGTGACAAAATCTTGATCACTTCTCACCTATGTCAACTTGTGGTTATTCGAGGTGTAAGAAGGGGGAGATCTATGCAGTTTCTGGCTCATCTGAATCTAGTCTTTGATCATAGGAAATTAGTACTCCAAGCCCAGGCAACAATTCCTTCATTGGATGAGGTCATCGCCACGATGTTGCAGCAGGAGAGTCGCATAAGGCTACACTCTCTGTCGAGTGAACTTCCAGGTACATGATTTGCTCTGGCTGTCTCAAGCTCAGGTAGACAAATCAGAGGCGGCCACTAGACAAATCTCATGGTAGCGGAGAACGAGGGAGAAACAGTGGGTTTTTACCGATGAAGATCACAAGCTCTTGTAAATGTTAAAGAGGAAACAGAAAGCAGCAGGTGATGTAACTGAGAATACAACCACTTTATTGTCATCAGAGGAGAGCACTATTACTTATGCTCACTCAGGCAAAGACTTGTGTGTGATGCATCTGAGTTGGGTAAGTATACTAGGAACTCTTATGTTAGTTATGGTAATAGGAGTTTCTCTTGTTTTTTATTTGGTGCATTCAGATGTATGGGGGACCTTGTTCTACAGCTTCGATGAATGACTATGAATATTTTGTGACTTTCATTGATTGTTTTTCTCATGTTACTTGGTTATATCTGATGAGAAATAAAAGTGATGTGTTTGTCTAATTTAAAGACTTTCACAAGGTGATTCAAACTCAATACGGTACAGTAGTGAAGGTATTGAGGTCCGATAATGTGACAATATACTAATGTGTTTGGTGAGTACATGTCAGCCCAGCACCAAACCACTTGTCCATTCACACTTACACAAAATGGAGTAGCAGAGAGAAAGGATAGAAACCTTTTAGAGGTAACACGAAGCATGATGATCTCGATGAATGTCCCAAAACACTTGTGGGGCAAACAGTTTTGACAGCCGCTCAATTGATCAACAGAATAACTTCAAGAGTGTTGGAGTGGCAATCGTCTCTTGAGTTGTTGAAAGGAGATAATGGCGGGATCCTCTCATTAAAGGTTTTTTATTGTATTTTGTGAAGGACAACAGACCATCAGTAGGGAAGCCTCTTCATAGGTTATTTTGCTACCCAGAAGGGGTATGTTTGTTGGAGTCTGATAGATAAGAAACTGTTTGTGAGCATAGATGTGCTCTTTAGAGAACTCGAACCATACTACACCATAGAAATGACCTCAACCTTAGATGGCGTGTCATATACCAGAGGTATGAGGCATGGGGGGAGGGGGGACGATGAGGCGTGGGAGAGTAGTGATGGTCAGAAATTCGTACATGTGGAAACGATGACTTGTCATGTTGTGTGGGCAGGATCAGCTAAGGAAAAGCTGAAACAAGGAGGAAAATGAGCCCGAATGTGGAGGGATTCAAGCTCAAGGGGAGCTAATAGTGTATAAAAGGAGGAAGAGGTAGAATGACGAAACAGTGTCTGTTGTGTCACTTATGTCATCAAGTTCATTGTCTCGTTCTACCCCAACTCTTGAAACACCTACACCATCCACTTCAGAATTTGATTACCCAAGTGATATAATTCCTCTCCCTTCTTCTCCCACTCTCATGGCTTTAAAGAGGACCTCTCGCAGTAATAAGGTTCGTTCTCCTAATTGTTTTGGTTTCTCTAATAACATTGCTCAGTTTGTTTCATCAACATATCATCTGTACACGGAGTATTCATTGCATCTTTGTACAATGTTTTAACACCCAAGTGTTGGCAAGTAGCTAAGGAGAGTCCAAAGTGGAAGTTTGCCATGTTGGAGGAACTTGGTACTCTCGATAAGAATACGAATTGAGAGATAGTACCATTGTCAATGGGGAAAAGAGAAATTCAGTACAAGTGGATCTTCACAGCAAAACAAAATTCAAAAGGAATAGTGGTGTGTTACAAGGCACAATTGGTGATGGCAGACGTATGAAATTGACTATGACGAGACATTTGCACTATTAGCAAAGAAGAGCAAAGTGAGGACACTAGTCTCTCTGGATATTGTATGCTCATAGGGGGCAACCTAGTCACTTGGAAGAGCAAGAAATAGTCGGTAGTAGCGAGAACAACAGCAGAGCAGAGTATAGGGTCATGGCCTTAGGAGTTACTGAAATGATGTGGCTGAGAGCCTTGTTGGTGGAGCTCAAGATGAACCAAGGAGCTCAAATGAAGTTGTGGTGTGACAACAAATAAGCAATCAGCATCACCAAAAACCCGGTGCAACATGATAGTTACAAACATATGGAGATTGATAGCTTTTTCAATAAGAAAAAGTTGAATAACGGACTACTGGAGCTAAGTCATGTAGCAACTGAAGAACAAGTGGTTGACTGCCTCACCAAAGGGCTTAGCTCATTAGAATTGTCTCGGTTATATGACAAGTGGGCTTAGTGAATATTTTTCGCCATCTTGAGGGGGCCAGTTAAGATTGTATTTAATGTAGGGTCCTATTTGTAAATGGATAAAGTTTAGGTATATATTTGTAAATGTCGTAATTTGTAAGGCTCTATATAAGCCCTTCATCAATGAAATGAAGGAGGTTTTTTTAGCAAATACTTTCAATTANTGTATATATGTATGTATATATGTATATATGTATGTATATATAATATATGTATGTATGTATGTATATATATATATGTATATATGTATGTATATATGTATATATATATATTGCATATTTAAATAAAATGAATAAATACAAGGAAATGAAGACAAAATTTAAACACATGTTGCACTTCAAATTTATTTTTGGCCTATGCGTTCATTTGATTTTGAATCCTTTTCAGCATCATGATAATTAAGTAATAAATTACAAAATCTCATCCATACAATTAAAAAAAAAGGATAGCAACCAATCCCCGTATATTATACATTTACGAGGGCACAAGGGCCCGCTATAAACAAAAGCATATAAAGGGTGAAACAATTTGGTACAAGAGACCATGACAACACTTTTTGTATTATTTTTCAAAAAATAACAACTTAGTGGGGTTGTAGGGACTTAAAATCATGCCATGAAGGCTGAGAGTGAGGCTATGAACCATTAAGTAGGACCCAATTCATACCTCATCGATAAAATTTATTTTGAATGACACTTATTGTTCAAAAAAATGCTAAATTTGAAACAATAATGGTTGTCAATTAAAATAAATTAGATATTGAAAATTTAAAATTTTATATTTAAATTATCATGATAATTGAAAACTTATTCATATGATCTTAATTGAAATCCCTCCTATATTTAATTTTTTCTAATATATAATTTCTCATGCTTAATTTCAGCCATGCATTAAAGATTCTCAAAAATAAAAATTAAAATAATAACAAAATCATAATAAAACAAATGCAGCTCAGCAGAAATAATTTATATATATATATTTTTGGATTACTTAATTGTTATTCTTTTACAGATAAAAAGTAGTATAATATTATGAGGGGAGATTGACTTTTAATCCCTCGCACATGTTTGGACCGATATGCCCCTTGTATTTCCAGTTAGTTAAGCATCCCCCAAACTGATTTTCTGGGCCAAAATACATTTATTTTGAAATATGAGTGATAATCCATTATATTCAAAGGAACAGTCAAATGAATAATCAAGTCAAAATTTTTATTTCTCCAATTAACATCTTTTATGGCTCCTTACTAGATTGATCGGATAGCCAAGTGTCTCCATTGGAAATATTACATTTCAAAGCTTTTACCCTCTTATATCGTCTCTTTTAATGCTTTCCAATATTTGTTTTTAAAAAAAATTGAAAGACCAACTTCAAGGCATGTTCATAAAAAAGGAGAGTTCAATTTTTTTTTTTTTTTAAACTGGTTGATGAGTAAACCTTAGGTTTGTAAAAACCTAAGGTGCAAGTATGATAAATGTCAGTCTCTTCTTCTCTATCATTTGAATAAAATTCGAACAAAGTGAATCCAGGTACCTGCTTCAAGAGTCGAGCCCTCTCATGTTGACGAGATTGAATGCTATGTTTGAACAAGAGGTTAAAACCCTAGGTTCAAATTAAAACTTTGAACTACACTGAAAAAAGTGACCCTAAATATGAGATTCAAATGGTGGTTTGAATTTTGCAAGAGCCAAGTCCCAACTCACAATTGGTGTTCAAAAATATTTTCAACCAAATATTGTAGGTTAGAGCCCGAAGTTTGAACCTAATTTGAACTTTTGTTTTGAATTAAGAGTTCAAACCTTAGCTTCAAAATAAAAAATTTTAAATTGAATTCAAAGTAGGTTTGAAACTTCAAAGTTTGATTCAAACATTCACTTCAAAGTAGAGGTTTGGAAATGGATCAAGTCAATGAATATTGATCTGTCAATATGCTGCCCCATTTTCAGCCAACCCTATTGTCTCCTTTCAATTCAAAAATATTTATAGCTGATTCACCCGTAAGAAAAAAATGTTGTGAACATAAATTTTAAAAAATTATTGATTGGTTGAAACAAGGATCAAACCAGGTTCAAACCGAAATTGAATTTTTCTATAAACATGTTAGAGACCTCATTCCAACACAAACAAAAATTATAACCATGCTCGAATCAAACTCAAAAAATAACTTAAGGAGGTTCAAACAAAGGTGGAATCAAGCTCAAAACTTATTATAAACAAATTTGAGCATATCAAAACAAGGTTTAAAATAGGTTTGAGTTATATTCAAATCAAACTTGTAAAATAATTAAAGATGTTCGAACAAGGGTTGAATCAAATTAGAACATTGTTATAGGTTATAAGCAAATCCGAGTTTATTTGAACAATGATCAAGTCAGATTTGGTTAAACCATATTTAAATTTGATCAAATAGGTTTTAAATAGTATTCAAATTTAATTCTAACAAGGTGAGACCAAATTGACTTCTCTGAATCAAGTCAACTCTTTTTTTGAACCAAGTTAGAACTTTAATTTGACCATCTATCTAACTTTTGTATTTCTATTAAAATTATCTCAATAATGTCATTTTCACTAAAATTTTTTTAACCGTCTACACTTATTAAGGAATCATGTTAAATGTATTCCAATAACAATTAAGCACCAACTCAGAACTTTGTTGAAACTTTCCAACTATTGTGCTCTTCTTACTCTGATGCAAGAAGAAATCGCACAAGTAAATAGATAAATGTAAGATATATATAAGGATAACATGAAATGATAGAAGTCTATGTATTTCCCGCTGGCTAAAGTTCCAGAGGTACAAAATGCTTAGCATAAATTTTAGGATATTTTAGTCGAAAGATATATTTTAAATAGTATTTGTCCAAACAAAAATGTAATAGGTATGTTAGTCCAAACAAGTGCATTACAAGTGATAAAAAAAATCCAAGGATTATATAATTATTTATATTGAAAATTGTTATTATGTGCTGTATACATATTAAAATATTATTATTATTAATCATTTAAATGTATTAAGTTAAATTTAAAAATACATTATGAAATATTAAAATAATAAATTTTGATATTATTTTGATTTAATTTAAATAAATTAATGTCTTTAAAATATTAATACATTGTTCCTCAGTTCTGCAGTCAAAAACTTTGTCTGCTTTTTAATTATTCTAGATTCAATCTTTTTTTAAAAAAAACTTATAAAACCTCTTAGATGGGCTTTCAAAAATTTTAAATAGCTAATTTATTCTTTTTTACAAGAAAAAAACTTATCAAATGTATTTCATTATATACTAAAAGTAAAAAATCCCAATCAAGCCAAGTCATCAGATGATAAATAAGAATATTGCACCATGTTTAAGATAATGAGAACACACTGTGGGGCTAACATATATGTGCCTAACTAGTGATGCTCTCTAACTTGTCATTGACCAATAAGTTTATTGTTAAGAGGCAAGAGTAAAGGCGGAGTTGGTAGATTTAAGTCTCTCCAACCCAGAGCAACAAGCTGAAAGCACGTCCTAACCATTCAAATATTAATATTTACAATTAAATTGCCCGTCAACACCAAAAAATTATAATGTGTACCATGCAAGCATAACAGGACAAATTATCTTTAGATTTGAATACATGAAAAATAATAATAATACTTGAAGCAAATGAAATCATTGAATGTGCATGCAATTCAAGATTTATTGTTAGGTAGAAATGCCTATGAAAATGATGGAATAGCTGCAAGACATAAGTATTTTTTTCCAATAAAATAATTGCAATAAATTAAAATAGTGAAAAAGAAAGCTACCTGAGAATCTTCTTGCTCATATAGTTCCACATGTTGGCACTCATAATTAGTTTTTTGAACAGCACTTGTCATTTTCTATGAACCAGTTTCCTAGTGATTTATAGCAAATTTGCTTTCCAAAGCCGTCCTGATATCTCACTGAATTAGCAAAGCATTTGAAATAAGTAGGAGAAAAAAACATTAAAAAAAAATAATCAATCAATAATTTTTCTAACGTTTCAAGAACTTCCACGGAAGAAAATGAAAACAACAAAGACATCATAGTATAGTTTAATAAGAGAAAAGGTAAGATAGATATCCATGAGTGATGAGACATATCAAAATACCCAGAAAAATAAATAAAAATGAAAATTGAGTGTCTTTCAAAAAAAAAAAAATGTTATAACACCTTATAATAAAATTTAAGTACACAATAAAGTGCACTAAAGTTAAAATAACAACTTCAAAAAAATAATAATAATGAATATGNATATATATATATATATATATATATATATATATATATATATATATATATATATATATATATATTGCATATTTAAATAAAATGAATAAATACAAGTAATAAATTACAAAATTTCATCCATACAATTAAAAATAAAAGATAGCAACCTATCCCCGTATATTATACATTTACGAGGGCACAAGGCCCGCTACAAACAAAAGCATATAAAGGGTGAAACAATTTGGTACAAGAGACCATGACAACACTTTTTTGTAATTTTTTTCAAAAAATAACAACTTCATGGAGTTGTAGGGACTCAAAACCATGCCATGAAGGCTGAGAGTGAGGCTATGAACCATTAAGTAGGACCCGATTCATACCTCATCCATAAAATTTATTTTGAATGACACTTATTGTTCAAAAAAATGCTAAATTTGAAACAATAATCGCTGTCAATTAAAATAAATTAGATATTGAAAATTTAAAATTTTATATTTAAATTATCATGATAATTGAATACTTATTCATATGATCTTAATTGTAATCCCTTCTATATTTATTTTTTTCTAATATATAATTTCTCATGCTTAATTTCATCCATGCATTAAAGATTCTCAAAAATAAAAATTAAAATAATAACAAAATCATAATAAAATAAATGCAGTTCAACAGAAATAATTTATATATTTTTTTTGGACTACTTAATTGTTATTCTTTTACAGATAAAAAGTAGTATAATATTATGAGGGGAGATTGACTTTTAATCCCTCGCACATGTTTGGACCGATATGCCCCTTGTATTTCCAGTTAGTTAAGCATCCCCCAAACTGATTTTTGGGCCAAAATACATTTATTTTGAAATATGACTGATAATCCATTATATTCACAGGAACAGTCAAATGAATAATCAAGTCAAAAATCTCATTTCTCCAATTAACATCTTTTATGGCTCCTTACTAGATTGATCGGATATCCAAGTGTCTCCATTGAAAATATTACATTTCAAAGCTTTTACCCTCTTATATAGTCCTTTTAATGCTGTCCGATATTTGTTTTTAAAAAGAATTGAAAGACCAACTTCAAAACATGTTCATAAAAAAGGAGAGTTCAATTTTTTTTTAAACTGGTTGATGAGTAAACCTTAGGTTTGTAAAAACCTAAGGTGCAAGTATGATAAATGTCAGTCTCTTCTTATCTATCATTTGAATAAAATTCGAACAAAGTGAATCCAAGTATCTGCTTCAAGAGTCGAGCCCTCTCATGTTGACGAGACTGAATGCTATGTTTGAACAAGAGGTTAAAACCCTAGGTTCAAATTAAAACTTTGAACTAGACTGAAAAAAGTTACCCTAAATATGAGATTCAAATGGTGGTTTGAATTTTGCAAGAACCAAGTTCCAACTCACAATTGGTGTTCAAAAATATTTTCACCAAATATTGCAGGTTAGAGCCCGAAGTTTGAACCTAATTGAACTTTTGTTTTGAATTAAGAGTTCAAACCTTAGCTTCGAAATAAAGAATTTAAAATTGAATTCAAAGTAGGTTTGAAACTTCAAAGTTTGATTCAAACATTCACTTCAAAGTAGAGGTTTGGAAATGGGTCAAGTCAATGAATATTGATCTGTCAATATGCTGCCCCATTTTCAACCAACCCTATTGTCTCCTTTCTATTCTTCTCCATACAATTCTAAAATATTTATAGCTGATTCACACGTAAGAAAAAAATGTTGTGAACATAAATTTTAAAAAATTATTAATTGGTTGAAACAAGGATCAAACCAGGTTCAAACCGAAATTGAATTTTTCTATAAACATGTTAGAGACCTCATTCCAACACAAACAAAAATTATAACCATGCTCGAATCAAACTCAAAAAATAACTTAAGGAGGTTCAAACAAAGGTGGAATCAAGCTCAAAACTTATTATAAACAAATTTGAGCATATCTAAACCAGGTTTAAAATAGGTTTGAGTTATATTCAAATCAAACTTGTAAAATAATTAAAAATGTTCGAACAAGGGTTGAATCAAATTAGAACTTTGTTATAGGTTATAAGCAAATCCGAATTTATTTGAACAATGATCAAGTCAGATTTGGTTAAACCATATTTGAATTTGATCTAATAGGGTTTAAATAGTATTCAAATTTAATTCCAACAAGGTGAGACCAAATTGACTTCTCTGAATCAAGTCAACTCTTTTCTTGAACCAAGTTAGAACTTTAATTTGACCATCTATCTAACTTTTGTATTTCTATCAAAATTATCTCAATGATGTCATTTTCACTAAAATTTTTTTAACCGTCTACACTTATTAAGGAATCATGTTAAATGTATTCCAATAACAATTAAGCACCAACTCAGACCTTTGTTGAAACTTTCCAACTATTGTGCTCTTCTTACTCTGATGCAAGAAGAAATCTCACAAGTAAATAGATAAATGTAAGAATATATATAAGGATAACATGAAATGATAGAAGTCTATGTATTTCCCGCTGGCTAAAGTTCCAGAGGTACAAAATGCTTAGCATAAATTTTAGGATATTTTAGTCGAAAGATATATTTTAAATAGTATTTGTCCAAACAAAAATGTAATAGGTATGTTAGTCCAAACAAGTGCATTACAAGTGATAAAAAAAATCCAAGGATTATATAATTATTTATATTGAAAATTGTTATTATGTGCTGTATAATATTAAAATATTATTATTATTAATCATTTAAATGTATTAATTTAAATTTAAAAATACATTATGAAATATTAAAATAATAAATTTTGATATTATTTTGACTTAATTTAAATAAATTAATGTCTTTAAAATATTAATACATTGTTCCTCAGTTCTGCAGTTAAAAACTTTGTCTGCTTTTTAATTATTCGGGATTCAATCTTTTTTTTTTTTTTTAACTTATAAAACCTCTTAGATGGGCTTTCAAAAATTTTAAATAGCTAATTTATTCTTTTTTACAAGAAAAAAACTTATCAAATGTATTTCATTATATTCTAAATATAAAAATTCCCAATCAAGCCAAGTCATCAGATGATAAATAAGAATATTGCACCATGTTTAAGATACTGAGAACACACTGTGGGGCTAACATATATTTGCCTAACTAGTGATGCTCTCTAACTTGTCATTGACCAATAAGTTTATTGTTAAGAGGCAAGAGTAATGGCGGAGTTGGTAGATATAAGTCTCTCCAACCAAGAGCAACAAGCTGAAAGCACATCCTAACCATTCGAATATTAATATTTACAATTAAATTGCCCGTCAACACCAAAGAATTATAATGTGTACCATGCAAGAATAACAGGACAAATTATCTTTAGATTTGAATACATGAAAAATAATAATAATACTTGAAGCAAATGAAATTATTGAATGTACATGCAATTCAAGATTTATTGTTAGGTAGAAATGCCTAAAAAAATAATGGAATAGCTGCAAGAAATAAGTATTTTTTTCCAATAAAATAATTGCAATAAATTAAAATAGTGAAAAAGAAAGCTACCTGAGAATCTTCTTGCTCATATTGTTCCACATGTTGGCACTCATAATTAGTTTTTTGAACACCACTTGTCATTTTCTATGAACCAGTTTCCTAGTGATTTATAGCAAATTTGCTTTCCAAAGCCATCCTGATATCTCACTGAATTAGCAAAGCATTTGACATAAGTAGGAGAAAAAAACATAAAAAACAATAATCAATCATCAATTTTTCTAACATTTCAAGAACTTCCACGGAAGAAAATGAAAACAACAAAGACATCATAGTGTAGTTTAATAAGAGAAAAGGTAAGATAGATATCCAGAAGTGATGAGACATATCAAAATAACCAGAAAAATAAATAAAATTGAAAATTGAGTGTTTTTCAAAAAAAGAATGTTATAACACCTTATAATAAAGTTTAAGTACGCAATAAAGTGCACTAAAGTTAAAATAACAACTTCAAAAAAAAAATAATAATGAATATACCTTGATATTTATAAATAAATATTTAGAACAAGCTCCTATCAAAACATTAAAAGAAATAATGATACAATTAGCATTTCGGACTATGAATATATTTAATTTAAAAATAAATGTTTTTTGTGACCCATTCAATTTTTAGCATTATGATATCATTCAATATTGTTATTCAACTTTAATAGTTTAAAGGAAGTATGTATGCTGCAAATAGGGATATTCATCCCCTTGAAAACAATTTGAATATGACAACAAAAAGGGAAATTTTTATTTACATCAATATATATCGATTTCCATTGAGTGGCAATGCACGTCAATTGAAATTAAAAAGTGATTGATAAGTCAAAGGAATAGATAAAAAATAAAAAATAACACCTCTTACGTCATCGGATTTTCTTATCATATACTTAACCCACCATTTTAAGCTTGAAAAATGAATACCAACACCACTTTTGTAGTTTCTAGCATGAAAGCACTA
>JXCR01145210.1:59293-74332 GCA_002079205.1 Phalaenopsis hybrid cultivar | reverse complement strand
ATATATATATATATATATATATATATATATATATATATATATATATATATATATATATATATATATATATATATATATATATATATATATATATATATATATATATATATATATATATTACCTTATCGGTGGATCATATATATATTACCAAAAAACAAAAAAAACAAAAATCTCACCAAAAAACAAAAAAACAAAAAATGAATAACGAAAAGAATAATTATGATCCACCAGAAATCGATTCGGTTCATTTACCTTATCGGCCTGGGAAAATCAAAAGGTAGCAAAAGAGATATAACAAAAAATAACAGTAACATTAGCTAAGTTACAGTTCCCTACCAAACAGCAACTTTCATTTGCAACATTTGATTTGATTTTTTTTTTTTAATCCATCAAACGATGCCTCAATTTGCCTGCCAATCTCGAGATATGTTTTAAGAAGTAAATAAAACACTGCAGTTTTAGCTACTACACAAAAATAAAGCTTATCGGATAAGAGATTAAACATACAAAACGAAGCTTGATAATAAAAACGTCAAATAGGAAGACGATTCACGCCAGCCTCGAAAAGAAAATAAGATCAGCGCAAAATGTGGTGATNATTTGATTTGATTTTTTTTTTTTAATCCATCAAACGATGCCTCAATTTGCCTGCCAATCTCGAGATATGTTTCAAGAAGGAAAGAAAACACTGCAGTTTTAGCTACTACACAAAAACAAAGCTTATCGGATAAGAGATTAAACATACAAAACGAAGCTTGATAATAAAAATGTCAAATAGGAAGACGATTCACGCCAGCCTCGAAAAGAAAATAAGATCAGCGCAAGATGTGGTGAGAAGATCTATAACCCGTCGAAATATTAAAAATCCTCAGTTATGTTTTCCAATTGCCAACTGAGTTGTAATTCACCCTAAATGCGGAGAGAGAATCGGGTAACGCAAGAGATACCTTCAGTTGACGAAGAGACCCTGCCCTGGCCAGTGGAGAATAGCCTCGCCTCCTATAATGTGCACAGAGAAGAGTGCAATGCACCGAGATGTCAACTAAAAGAACACACAAATGGAAGAGATTGAACAGCGTCACGGCCATTTTAGCTTCGATGTATTCAATGAATGGACGGTTGTGTGAAGGCGAAGGGGTGGACGAGAGCATTAAGGGAGAAGAAACTGCATCTTCGGTTTCGGCTTCTTGATTTGAAAGGTCGGAGTAGGAGAAACAGAGCAGTGCCACTGTGGGAGGTTGAGAGGCGGAGATGAAGGGACGAAGATGGGGGAAGGTATTTGAAGGGTCGAATTGGGGGGAGAAATCGAGCGGTGGAGATTTAATTATGTTGATCGCAAATTATGTAGGATGTATGTATTGTAGCCTAATAGTTTTCTAAGTATTTATTTTAGGTTTTTCAATTAATATTAATCTTCAAAATAATCGATGCCAAGATATGGAGTATTTGTAATTTAAAGATGGACATAGAAAACTTATGAAAAAAAAATCGTTAAAATGCCCGATTAAATTATTAATATAATATATTGGCTTAAAACAAAAAATATAATATAATTAAAATCTTTTATTTAATTTAAATAAAATATGATTAAATTTTAATTAAAATATGATTATTTTTATATTATTTAAATTAATGAAATTCACTTGAGCTTATATTAATTAAAAAAANAGAGCATTAAGGGAGAAGAAACTGCATCTTCGGTTTCGGCTTCTTGATTTGAAAGGTCGGAGTAGGAGAAACCGAGCAGTGCCACTGTGGGAGGATGAGAGGCGGAGATGAAGGGACGAAGTGGGGGAAGGGATTTGAAGGGTCGAATTGGGGGGAGAAATCGAGCGGTGGAGATTTAATTCTGTTGATCGCAAATTATGTAGGATGTATGTATTGTAGCCTAATTGTTTTCTAAGTATTTATTTTAGGTTTTTCAATTAATATTAATCTTAACATATGGAGTATTTGTAATTATGAAGTGCCCACAGCATTTTTCACGCAGCTGCACCAAACAGACAGCCAAACAGATCCTAAGTGTGTTTGGGGCAGCTTATTTGCTGCGGAGGCATTTCGAAAACGCCGCCGTCCCGTTTATTTTGCGTGTTTGAATGGCTTACGACAAAACGTGGTTCTGTGATTTACACAGACCCCACGCCAGCGTCTTCAATTCGCGTTCAGATAAAATTTTACTTCGTGCCTTTCTCCTCTCCCTCTCCTCCCTCTTCGATCTCCCGATCTCGAGCTCGCTAAGAGGATGTTTCGTTTTCAATCCGCATCGAGCGGTTTTTACTTCGCATGCCCTTCTTCCGTCGCCTCCCTCCCTCGCCACTCCGTCGCCTCCCTCCCTCGCCACTTCCGTCCACTTCTCTACTTCTTCCCAACGATCTCTTCCAAGTTCGTAAAGACCAAACAGAAAAGGTAAAGCCCTCACCTCTACCTTCCACTCCTTCTCTAATTCTTCCCCGCGATCTCTTTCCAGTTCGTTGAAAACGATGAAGCAGAAAAGGTAAAAGGGGAAGAGTTTGGAGGAGAAAGAGATAGCACATGTGACGACATGATCCATGAATCGTTCTGGTTCAAAGCCACAACTTGACCTTACCAGGGCAGCAATTCAGAGCAATTCGGAGGAGAGGAACCCCACAATTTCGCTGTCTAACCAGTTCGATGACATCTCTCACTTGGCCCGGCTGCCCTGATGTCTTTTACATTGTCATGGTTGAGTCATTCAGCTTGCTGTTTTTGTATGAAATGGATACTATTGCCTTCAACTTTTATACTCGAAACATTTTTTTTATTAGATTATGCATATGATTGTCTCAATTTTGGTGTTTAATATGTGAACACTAAGAAATTGAGTGTCATCCATATAAATCTTCCATAATGTTAATTTGCAAGTAAAGCATGTGCAGACAATATGATTTTTTTAATTATTTGCTACTGATCAAGTTTAATTTTTTTGTTAAGTTGTTTCTGCTTCAAATTATTAAGGTTACTTTTTAATAACTTAGATGAAATTCAACAATGCTAAAGGTATTCAAGTATCTATAACTGATGGAATCATATTCTTTTTTGGTTGTTTTATATGGCTATGAATTTTAAAAAGGAAAACATATGCACAAGTTGTGCATTAATATATTGATAGATTAAACTATTACTTGATAAATAAGTATGATTGATTAATTTAGTGAATAATTAATTATTAATTAATATAATTATGAATATAGATTAAATTTAATTTAATTTAACTTAATAATCATATCATTAGTATGTAGATTAAATTTATATTTCAGCTAACAAATTTAAATTATAAAATTGAGTAACATTAATAATTTAATATAATGAGTAATTGTTTGAAATTTTACTTAATATAATACTTAATCAAATTTATGTGCTAATTGGTGATTATTTATTAAACATCAAATGATTAATTAAATTTTAGCTGAAAATTTATTTATTTATTTTGTAATAATCAAAAACTTAAAACTTAATTTTATTAATGTATTTTAGAAGAATTTGTCAAATAATTTAATTAGATTTAACTAGAATGAAGTCAAAATGAAGGAAAATGGGATTTAATCAAGATTTGCAGAGAGTTGGGATAAAACAACACTTCATTGTTTGAGAGACACCATAACAAAACAAGGTGGCAGAGAGGGTGAACCGGACTTTGGTGGAGAAAGTTTGGTCAAGATTGTCCAATGTTGGGTTGGATAAAATCTATGAGGCAGAGGCCATAGAATATGTTTATCACTAAGTGAATCGTTTGTTTTCTGTAGCTATTGGGAAAAAGACCCGAAAGAAGATGTGATCAGAGCATTCTACTAGAGATTATGAGCACATGAGAGTATTTGGGTGTCCAACTTACTATCAAGTGGATAATGATAAACAAGAACCACAAGAAAAAAAAGGCGGTCGATCTTCATTGTCTTCGGGCGTGGAGTCAAGGGCTTCATGTTGTATGATCAGTCAGAAAGGTAGGCCTCCATGAGTAGGGATTTAATATTCGATGAGACAAGCTTGTTGAAAAATTGGGACTCAAAGCAGGTGGAGAGCTCTACTAGGACCACAAATGTGTAGCATAAGTTGGATTTTGATGCAACTCCATTTATTCCATAGAGTTTGTCCACTCCGACTCATATATTTGATTCAGTTATATCTCAGGAGGTATATGTTGATAATACTCAGGAGAAGGCAGAAGAAAATGTTGAGGATGAGATTCTTGCTTATGAATATATTACAAAGAGCGGAACCATACACTACAATGTCCCAGAACCAACTTGTTGGGGGATCACATTGTATTTGCACTTTCAACCACAGAGGCAAAAACTCCTTGTCATTAAAGAAAGTGGTGGAGAGCCCGATCTGCGATCTTTTGAAAGTGACAATGGATGAAGAGATAGAGTCTCTTCGGAAGAATCGTACTTGGAGGTTGGTTAAGCTTCCTCCTATAAGAAAAGCCTTTGAGTTCAAATGAGTGTATGCAAAGAAGGAAGGATCTCATGGGGGTGATAAGTGGTGCAAGGAAAGATTAGTGGAAAAATGCTTTGCGAGAAGGGATTGATTATGACGAAGTGTTCTCCTAAGTGGTCAAGCAAAATCTCCCTATCTGTATTCTCTTAGCACTTGTAGCATAGCATGGTCTAATTTTGGAACAGCTCACTGTGAAGACTGCATTTCTACATGAAAAATTATAAGATATTTATATGTTGCAGCTGCCTCGATATGGAGCATCAAAGGAGTTGGTTTGCAAACTGGACAAGTCTTTGTATGGGTTGAAGCAATTACCATAATAGTGGTATAAAGATTTTGATTATTTCATGAGGGGACATGGGTACACGAGGAGCCAGCATGAAGATTGTGCATATTTTAAGAAGTTGGCTAATGATAAGTTCATTTACTTGCTTCCAAGTGTTTATGATATGTTTATTACATCCGCTAGTCAATTTGAGGTTGTTTGGATGAAGATTCATCTGTTTAAACATTTTTAAATGAATGAGCAGACTGAAACTCACTGAATTTTTGGCACGGAGATTCTCAAGGACAAGACAACTAATAATGTTTGGCTCTCACAAGGAGCTTATGTTCGGAAGGCGCAAAGGAAATTTGGAGCTGATGACTCGAGCAAGACGGTGAGTCTACCCATTGCATCTCACTTTTAATTGAATTTAGATCAGTATCCTAAAGATGATTGAGAAATGAAAGATATGTGATCAGTTCCTTATNTATATATATATATATATATATATATATATAATTTAATATAAAGGTTTATTCTTTTAGCCTTGTGTATATTTTGTGTTACTTTCATTCTTTTAGCCCCATTTCAGGAAGAGACGAGATACAATCCTTTTATTAAGAAGATAAAACATACTTGCATAGTTGCATGGGTGTCTACCTGCAAGTGTGCAAATATGCTAATATTATTAGAGTTAATAATTAAGTTTTTATGCCTTATAATGAAAATTTTAATATTCGATTAATTAGATTATTCTAATTTATTAAGATTCTAAACTCATTATTTATTTACATCCTTAATATTTAGTTCAATGCAGCCACTCACAATTCCCAAAATATGTCTGTCTCTAAGGGTCTGTTTGGCGCAGCTGCAGCTTCTCAGCTTTTTTAGTGTATGACTTCACATAAAGATACACTAAAAAACTCATCCCTCATTCATCCATAAATGCTGTGATTAGAAAAAATTGGAATAGTTTTTCATTTCGAGTTAATGGAGTAGTTAGAAATTAGAATAATTGTTGCAAGGCATAAATGAGCCTTTAAAAATTGCCAGTAGGCACATAATGATGCTATTACTCTCCAAGTGTAACTTTTATGTGAACAAACGTCAATAACATGACTTTTATTACTAGACTAGTTCTGCACTCTAAAATTATTCATAATAACATTGGATTGAATCACCTATTTAAAATTAAGTAAAACACGAAAATATGTACCAACTATTAAATGTTTATAATTCTCAACCTTAATATTGTCATCATGAATATCATGAGATGATAAATGATAATAATCTAACATTTTATTACCAACTCATTATGGGTGCGTTTGGGTCAACTTATTTGCTGCGAAGGCATTTTGAAACGCCCCCGTCCCGTTTGTTTTGCGTGATTGAATGGCTTATGGTAAAACATGGTTATGTGATTCTTAGGGTCCGTTTGAGGCAGCTTGTGCGTTTCAGGATAAACTGTTTATTCTGAAACGCGGCCCGCGAGCCGGCTGCATTTAGTGTCGACCCGCGGTCTTAGATAAGCTGACGAAATGCGAGAACCAAACAGTACGACGGCTTTTTGAAAATGTCGCCCGCACTTATAAGCTGCCCCAAAGGAACCCTTAATAGACGCGGACCCCACCTTTGACGTCTTCAATTGGGGTTCGGATAAAATTTTACTCCCGTGCCCTTCTCCTCTCCCTCTCCTCCCTCGTCGATCTCCCGATCTCGAGCTCGCTAAGAGGATGTTTCGTCCTCAATCCGCATCGAGCGGTTTTTTCTTCGCATGCCCTTCTTCCGTCTCCTCCCTCCCTCGCCACTTTCTTCCGTTTCTCTGCTTCTTCCCCACGATCTCTTCCAAGTTTGTAACGACCAAACAGAAAAGGTAAAGCCCTCGCCTCTACCTTCCGCTCCTTCTCTAATTCTTCCCCGCGACCTCTTTCCAGTTCGTGGAAAATGATGAAGCAGAAAAGGTAAATGGGGAAGAGTTTGGAGGAGAAAGAAGATTGCACATGTGACGACATGATCCATGAATCGTTCTGGTTCAAGGCCACAGCGTGACCTTACTGGGTCAGCAATTCAGAGCAATTCGGAGGAGAGGAACCCCACAATTTTGCTGCCTAACCAGTCTGATGACATCTCTCACCTGGCCCGGCCCTCATGTCTTTTACATTGCCATGGTTGAGTCATTCAGCTTGCTGTTTTTGTATGAAATGGATACCATTGCCTTCAACTTTTATACTCGGAACATTTTTTTATTAGATTCTGCACAGTTTATATTAATTAATTAATAAATAAGTATGATTAATTAATTTAGTGAATAATTAATTATTAATTAATATAATTATAATATATAGATTAAATTTAATTTAATCTAACTTAATAATCTTATCATTGGTATGTAGATTAAATTTATATTTCAGCTAACAAATTTAAATTCTAAAATTGAGTAAAATTAATAATTTAATATAATGAGTAATTGTTTGAAATTTTACTTAATATAATACTTAATCTAATTTATGTGCTAATTGGTGATTATTTATTAAACATCAAATGATTGATTAAATTTTAGCTGAAAATTAATTAATTTATTTTGTAATAATCAAAAACTTAAAACTTAATTTTATTGATGTATTTTAGAAGAATTTGTCAAATAATTTAATAAGATTTAACAAGAATGAAGCCAAAATGAAGGAAAATGGGATTTAATCAAGATTTGCAGAGAGTTGGGATAAAACATCATTTCATTGTTTGAGAGACACCATAACAAAACAAGGTGGCAAAGATGATGAACCGGACTTTGGTGGAGAAAGTTTGGTCAAGGTTGTCCAATGTTGGGTTGGATAAAATATATTGGGCAGAGACCATATAATATGTTTATCACTAATTGAATCGTTTCTCTTCTGTAACTATTGGGAAAATGACCCAAAAGAAGATGTGATCAGAGCATTCTACTAGAGATTATGAGCACATGAGAGCATTTGGGTGTCCAACTTACTGTCAAGTGGATAATGATAAATAGGAACCACAAGAAAAAAAAAGGCGGTCGATCTTCATTGTCTTTAGGCGTGGAGTCAAGGGCTTCATGTGTATGATCAGTCAGAAAGGTAGGTCGTCATGAGTAGGGATTTAATATTCGATGAGGCAAGCTTGTTGAAAATTTGGGACTCAAAACGGGTGGAGAGCTCTACTAGGACCACAGATGTGTAGTAGAAGTTGGATTTTAATGCAACTCTATTTATGCCATAGAGTTTGTCCACTCCGACTCATATATTTGATTCAGTTATATCTCAGGAGGTATATGTTGATAATACTCAGGAGAAGGCAGAAGAAAATGTTGAGGATGAGATTCCTGCTTATGAATATATTACAAAGAGCGGAACCATACACTAGAATGTCCCAGAACCAACTTGTTGGGGGATCACATTGTATTTGCACTTTCAACCACAGAGGCAAAAACTACTTGTCATTAAAGAAAGTGGTCGAGAGCCTGATCTGCGATCTTTGGAAAGTGACAATGGATGAAGAGATAGAGTCTCTTCAGAAGAATCGTACTTGGAGGTTGGTGAAGCTTCCTCCTATAAGAAAAGCCTTTGAGTTCAAATGAGTGCATGCAAAGAAGGAAGGATCTCATGGAGGTGATAAGTGGTGCAAGGAAAGATTAATGGAAAAATGCTTTGCGCAATGAGAAGGGATTGATTATGACGAAGTGTTCTCCTAAGTGGTCAAGCAATATCCCCCAATCTGTCTTCTCCTAGCACTTGTAGCACAACATGGTCTAATTTTGGAACAGCTCATTGTGAAGACTGCATTTCTACATGAAAATTTATAAGAGATTTATATGTTGCAGCTGCCTCGATATGGAGCATCAAAGGAGTTGGTTTGCAAACTGGACAAGTCTTTGTATGGGTTGAAGCAATTACCATGACAGTGGTATAAAAATTTTGATCATTTCATGAGGGGACATGGGTACACGAGGAGCCAGTATGAAGATTGTGCATATTTTAAGAAGTTGGCTAATGATAAGTTCATTTACTTGCTTCCAAGTGTTTATCATATGTTTATTGCATCCACTAGTCAATTTGAGGTTGTTTGGATGAAGATTCAATTGTTTAAACGTTTTTAAATGAATGAGCAGACTGAAACTCACTGAATTCTTGGCATGGAGATTCTCAAGGACGAGACAGCTAATAATGTTTGGCTCTCACAAGGAGCTTATGTTCGGAAGGCGCTGAGGAAATTTGGAGCTGGTGACTTGAGCAAGGCAGTGAGTCTACCCATTGCATCTCACTTTTAATTGAATTTATATTAGTATCCTAAAGATGATTGAGAGATGAAAGATATGTGATCAGTTTCTTATGCTAGTGCAGTGGACATTCTTATGTATGTCATGGTTTGTACTAGACCAGATATTGTATAAGCAGTTGGCGTTGTGAGTAGTTTTTTGCATGATCCAGGAATGAGTCATTGACAAACTGTGAAGATTATTCCAAGGTATCTGAAGGGTACAATTGAGAGGCAATCATTAAGTGCAGATTTGTAAGTAGGTTATATTGACTCGAGTTATGCAGACGATATATACGGGGACAAATCTACAATTGGTTATTTATTCACAATGACAGGAGATCCAATCAGTTGAAGGTCATAGTTCTTCAGTCTACTGTTGTTTTATCTACTATAAAGGCTGAGTGCATGACAATCACAAAGGCCATGAAGGAAGCTATATGGATGTAGAGCCTATTAGATGATTTGGGAGTTAATCAGAAGTCTCTGATGGTGTTTTCTGACAGTCAGAGTGTGATATTTTTTGCCACAATTCCAGTTCAACATGCTCATATCAAACGCATTGATGCGATGTACCACTTTATTTGGGACTTGATTGAGGAAGCCAAGATTTTGTTGAAGAGGTTAGATACAAAGGAGAATCTTGCGGACATGCTCACGAGAGCACTATCAGTCCAGAAGCTCGCCTATTGCAGGAGTTTGGTGAGTATCCAAGCTTATGACTTATTTTTCAGTCATGAATTTTGAAGAACTACGCTAGGCTTGATCACTTATGAAGAGAGAGTAAGTTGACAACTATCTTGGTGCAACTTATTTAGAGTTTGGATCTCATTTAATTATCTCTCACTTATTTTGAAGTAAGAGATGAGGTGGAGATTATTATTTTATGGTATTATTTTAATTGGTTTGTTTCTTTTTTAGTTCTTTATTTTGTATGCTCTAAGTCTCCTCTATAAATGAGGTCAGTGTTCATGAAAGAGGTATGGTGAGAAGTGTTGAGTTGTAACCGCAAGACTTTTTTTTTCTCCATCCGGCACTACTTAAATCTCCCTCCCCGTTGATGGAGACAAATCAATTTAATGTCGAACCACGAATTTATATGCTTTTGCATTAGTTTCGCATAACAAGAACCCCTAAGAGAGGAGGTAAAAGAAACGAGCATAGTGCTTTTTATTTTGTTAGATTATTTTAGGGGCTAATTACGTAAACATAAAGAATTGGGTGTGAAATATGTAAATATCAGAGTTTGAAGTGCTATATGTATGTGATACGCCACTAACAAATGCTCATCATTTAGCACGAATTTTGAGGCATGCACGGATCTCGAGGCAATCTTTTGAAAAAAAAACATTTAAACTTCAATCAAAAGTCATCCAGAGCTCCGATTTCAGCAAACTTATAGTCAAACTGATCGGCTCGATGAGACGGACCTAATGATATGAAAGTCAGTCTAATCCGGGTCAAATCAAGCCCAGATCAAATCATTAAACCAGTATTGAAAGATTTCCATAGACATTTTAAAGTTCAAATGGATGTTAAATTTAGCGAGTTTATAGTCAAATTGAGCGTCTCAAAAAGACAAATCTAACGAGTCTAAGATTGCTCAATTCCGACATCGGTAAGGCACTCAAATGTCCATCAAACATCATCTGATCAAGGGAAGCTTTCCGGGCCGTCCGATCAAAATGGTTCATATTCCGGCATTAATTGCACTCAAAACACTATAAATAAAGTCTCACCCCACACATGAAGGGAAGGAGGCTTAAGAGAGAACTTGAGGATTTGAGAAGGAGCTCAAGTCTAAGATCATCCTCGCCATCGTCGATCGCCGTCGACCACCACTGACCGTCGACAACGACCGTCGACCACCGCCGATCACCGTGGAACGCCGCCGATCACCGCTGACCTCCGCCAACCACCGCTTACTAGACGTAATCAGTTAACGTTATAACTTGAAAATCTAATAACCCTTTCCCGCCTGTGGGACAAGGGACATCTGTAATCATCATCTTATAGTGGATTTTTACAACTGGGCCAAGCCCCGTGGTTTTTCCCTTTTTACGGGTTTTCCACGTTAAAACTTCTGGTGTGATCATAGCTCGATTCATTTTTATCTGAGTGTGTGTTGAATTCTCGTGCAACGCTAAGACGATAATCCATTACTCTACCGCCGCGAATTTTCTAGCACGCATCAGTATGTAAATCAACAATTTTTTTTTTCACTGAAAAATTATACAGTGCATTAACATTTGTAACATTCCTATAAATTAGCATTCCATATACTTATGAGAATATGATATTAGGGTTATTAAAATTATTGAGCTATTATATTAATATTACAAAATTTGCTTGATATTTATTAAAAATTATACTTTTTAACGATTATAATACAAAGAGATTGTGGAGAATGCTGGGAATATTAGAAGTACTAGACTATCATATTCATTTTTTATATGTTCAATATTCATGATAAAGCTATAGTTTATGTCTGAAAAATGCCCGTCCAATCTAGATGAGGGCAGAGGGTTGCAGAGACCAACCAACCACCTCGTCGCATGAACCTAAAAAAGAAAATGTGCCAAACATATAAAAAGAAGTTAAACACACGAAAAAGATGCATATATACAAAAATGTGTTAGACATATGAAAAAGTGTCAGACATATGAAAATACAGTAGACCCTAAACCCTGAAAATGTCTCAATGAATATAATAATAACATCTAACTTTTAGGAGCAATGATGTAATTTTTACACTTTTATACTCCTATCATACATAAATAAAAGGTCATTTTTCATGGAAGGAGACTCAAAACATTGGAATTTCTAGTCATTTAAGCATCGCTCTCTCCTTCTCTTGCAATAACTTTTTTCAATGAATAAAATGTGCCCGAGAGCCCTTGAAACATCCCCTGCTTTGCCACACCGGGGGAAATTGCTGCATCACTCGGTCTCTCTCTCTCTTTCTCCCTCTCTCTCGATTTCTACTTTCAATTCCTTGATCATGATCTACATGATAGATTTGGATTCAACATATAGTGTTTATTATTATAATTATTATGATTATGGGGCATATTCTCTTTCATTTTATTTTTTTTTTAAATTTGTCTAAAGGCATTGTTGTACTATTATTAAATCATTAAAATAAGGAAGTAAATTTATAATATCATCATATAAGAGCATGGCTAAAATTTAAATTGATCTTCATATTTTGGTTGGGGATGATCCATGTTGATTCGATGCACATAGGAAGATTCATCTCGATCTAGTATATGAAGATCCTACTAGGATCTCATGAAAATCTTATGAGGATTATATCTTTACATTTATAATTATTATATTAAATATCATCACACGAGCTTGATATTTATTAGACATTTACAAAATCTATTATTATATTATTTTCCAAAAAAGTACATATCATATTAACATTTAAATTTTCAAACCACCATATTATATTATCACATTTGCATAACATTTAATAAAAATTTAGAGTATTTATTATTATATTATATTTTAGTTATGAAGAATATTCTTCCTTTTATTACTTTCCTTTTTGCTCTTTTCCTTCTCTTCTATATATACAAGTTAGCAATATCATGGGATCATTCAAATAAAGATGTAAACTTTTTTATATATTAAGTCATGTTATTCGGGCCACAAAATCTAAATTTTCATTTTTTTTCTTCTTCTTCATCGATGATTCATTTTAGTGTCTTATATGATGATCTTGTGAGGATACTAAGAATGTCATATGAGAATCTTACAACGATCCCGTGAAGGCTTCTTCTTCATTTTGGCTTTGTTACCTTTGGCCTTGGCAAAGATGTAATTTGGCTTTTAAATACGCTAAAAAATATCAGTTTGCAGTGGTTGTCTCTGTTATTTGGCCGCTCGCCATTACCCAAATGATACTGATCACAGAAGTGCATAATGCTCCAAGTGTTAGCACATAAGATAGCTCAAGAAGGGGAAGATCCCAGTTCTAGCTCTAGAGTATTGTTGAAAGGAGAATGCGAACCAGAAATGGAGTGGTGGGATCGAATGATATTTTTCGCGAAGCGTGTTTGGAACGGTGTCGGCCCTCGCTTCAGCTGGCAGGGAAGGCTTTGATGCCATGTAGACGAATGTAAGGAATAGAGAAGCAAATAAGAGATTTATTAGGAGTGCAATTTGATCTTTTGCCACTCCTGAAATATTATTTTCTCATGCTGCTGAAGCCAAATTGGGAATAGAAGAGACAAATATCAAGCACTCGGCGGCCAACGTGCCAGCCACAAGACAGTCAGGGGCTGCTGCTTCTGTAGACGAAGGATTGAGCAGTGAGAAGCCATGGTGGACAGGCGAGAGCATAGAGCACGAGTCGAACAGGATGAGCAGGAAGAAGAAGAAGAAGCAAATATCAGTTCTGTATCGAGTCTGCCAAACAAACGGTGAAGTTAAAACTTTTAAATCCGTTATTTGTGTTTGGCATTTGTTTCAGGAATTAGCATGAGGCTATGGCAAGAGGTATTTTGGGCACAAGGGGACCATTAGACCCAATGCGAAGAAGCTTTTTTCTGTGTCAGAATAGAACCAGTATGACCTGGGATGTCTTTGCATCAAAGGTCCGCACATCTCAGAAAGGATTTATGGGAGAGCCCAGTGAGATGAGGCCTGGAAGAGGTGAATTTGATGAAAAGTCTTCCACCTGCATATGTGACAAGAGTGAAGGTAGCTCCTATGCCCAAGTCCATCACAGAGTGGAGCTCGAAGCTGGACGAGATGATTAAAGCACAAGTGACGCGTCATCTAGTTATGGTGAAATTGTACCATTAGGGAAAGCTGTATCCAACAGCACAGAAATGGATTATGATCTTTTTCTCAAGAGTGAAGATTAGTATTTGGATGAGTTCTCCAATTAATGGAGTTTTCTGCTTCATCCATTATTTTCTTTCTATACCCATTTGGCTGGTTCTACCTAGAAATTATGCATTTGAATATCAGGGATTTTTTTTTTACCTGTATGCATATGTGGCAAGTATGAAGGCATCTCCTCTGCCCAAATCCAACAAAAGAAATCTATCTAAATCCACTTGCAAATAAAATTGAGAATGTTTTGGACCTTATACAGGGGTTAGGAAATGGAGGAGAGGGAAAACAATCTGTGAGGACTAATAGAATACATGCATAAAGGGGCATTTGCATACAGACCACCCAATTCTTATGTATTTCATATCTGGCACCTACACTTATCTTATTACATATCACATCTAAAATACCACAACTTAAACATTTAAAAACTAAAAAACTTTTTCATGCAAATGTAAGATGTTGTATATGTAAAAATTGAGGTTTAAGTGTTAAGATATAAGTACATAAGAAATAAGTGGCATGTATGCACATCTTTCAAATATAAATTGCACACATTACATGAATTAAAAAAGTACCAAAAAAAAAAAAAAAACTTTTTTAAGTTGCCCAGCTACCTTAATACCCAAAATAAAGTTGTGATTAAATTCCTCTAAGTTAACTACATGCAATTTCTCTGTGCTCCTCAATCTTGTTGGAATGAGGACATGAAACAGATTTGTCATCATTCCATTAGAAAAATCTTGAAAATCAAAAACAGATTAGCCTATTATAGATATCAAGGAAAGCATAGCTACATAATCCAAGATTTGTCACACAAAAGATACATTATGTCAACAAAGATGACATCTCTAGAATCAATTAGTAGCAGATACATAATGTCACAAAAAAAAATATTTCTAACAAAAACATCCAACATTTTGCATACCACTGCAAATACATCTCGTCTTAAGGCCGTTTGAGAAAGTCTCAGAATGCACAAATATANAAGATGAGGGCTCATCTCTATGTATAAGCTATGTATTCTCCATTTCTTTTGCCTTAGTGAACTATTTGATTGATTCCCTTCCGTGGACGTAGATCCAATTGGATCGAACCACGTAAATGATCTGTGTTTGCTTGTCTTCTTTTTCGTCTCATTTTTATGCCAAGAAGTACATATCTCACAACAGAATTTTTGAAAAAACAGTTTTGTT